>CATKHJ010455899.1:0-13950 GCA_949750685.1 Vernicia montana
TTGTGATCTTCTATATGGGTTTATATAGATTCTCATAGAGATAGAAGAAATGATGATGATGGAGGTTGTGATCACCACATTTGTTTGCTCTAGGGATTGATTCAAGTTAATTTTGGAGCTAAGGAATTAAGGTGAGTGATACTTATACTATTATAATTGTGTTTTAAATCATGAGGCATAATTGCCAAATTTCTTCATGAACTACCAAATGTTTATTGATTATTGTTTGAATATCCTTTTGTGATATCAACTCCATTGTATTCATGAACCATGATTGAACCAAGACCATGATTGTTATATGACCATGATATGAATATTCGAGAACCCATGCATGATTATTATCTATGATCCATGATATCTTATTGTATAAATTCCATGACCAAGACCCAAGCAGAAAACCCCAATTCTGATGTGGGGCAAAACATCAGGCATTGTGCACAATGTACTCCGTTGGATAGAGTAAAGTATCCATGCCTTGGCTAGGAAGGGCTATGGTGTCCTAGCTGTGAGATCTGATCAATCTTGCGCAAAGATAAGGGTATGCTCCATTAAGAAGAGCCTCTACCTCCCATGTTCATGATTGAATATGTTCTATATCTCAGTTATCGGTAATGCCTTTGAGCATAATGCCATTTATCATGGGGAACGTTAAGACTTATGAACCTCTATTCAAGTTATTGCTAATTATGCTAAACATGATATGTACATGATGATTGAACCATGAACCATTGTTATTGTTAAGCCAAGAATCATTGCTAATGTATAAACCTCATGAACTATTGTTATTGCATGAACCATGAATCCTTCTTGTGAGCTATCCTTGAAACACTAAACCTCACAAGTATGGTAGTATAATTATTACTCACTGCTTTATCTCATTAGTGATTCCATTTTTCAGGTGAGCTATAGTTTATCAATTAAGTTTCCAAGACATTCTTCTTCTCCAATCCTCGGAAACTTTGGTGATCAATGTAAAGTTCAATTTCTTATTTTGATTATCTTATATAAATGACAATTCTATTCATAGATACTTCATGGTAAATGTAATGAATGGTACATGTATAGAATGAATGTTCCTTTGGCCTTTTTGGCATTGATCTAGGAATGATGTAAATGTAAGATGATGTAAGATATGATTATTGACAAATGCATGTATGAATCAATAGTGATATTGATGTATATGAATTAGCATAAATGCCAGGTTTAGATATTGGGAGACATGTATGTGTTGATATGCATAATATTGATATGGATGATTGTATGTCAAGGTTCCTACGAGTTTTCGGTGGCCTTATGTCTACCCATGCCCTAGGATCATTGCGGCTCGAAAGACGGGTCGTGACACTACTACTCACATAAGTATGTATATGCAGGGTTGCCTCTGGAGCTGATCGCCAATTGATGCTGAAAGATTCATCTATGTGGGCGATGGAAATAAAGTCCTTGTGGAAGCTATAGGGTTTTTTATATTACTTTTAAAAACTGGTTATTATTTGAATTTAGTTGAAACATTTATAGCTCCGTCATTTAAACGGAGTTTAATTTCTGTTTTCAGTTTGAACAAAAGTGGATACTCTTGTGATTTTGGAAATAATAAAGTTGATGTTTCTTTAAATTCTAATGTTATTAGTATCAGTATTTTAATTGATCGTCTTTATATGCTATAAACTATTTCTTCTCATAATGAAATCCTGCATACTAGTTCAAGAGGTACAAAGTGTAAATTAACTGAGAATTCTGTCACTCTATGGCACAAGTGTTTAGGCCATATCTCTAAATAGAGAATTCAAAGGCTTGTGTCGGACGGAATTCTTGATTCCCTTGATTTAACAGCCTTTCAAGTATGTGTTGAGTGTATTAAGGAAAAACTAATGAACATAAGGAAATTAGGTGCCAACAGATGTACTGAAGTCTTAGAACTAATACATAAGGATATTTGTGGTCCATTCCCTACAGCAGCGTGGAATGGTCAACAGTATTTTATTACATTCATAGACGACTACTCCAGATATGGGTACCTATATTTAATAAGTGAGAAGTCTCAATCCCTAGACGTTTTCAAGTCTTATAAAGTTGAAGTTGAACTTCAGCTTGGAAAGAAAATTAAAGCTATCAAATTTGACCGTGGTGGAGAATACTATGGTAGATATGATGGATCAAGAGAACAACGTCTAGGACTATTTTCTAACTTTCTGAAGGAATACGGTATCGTCCCACAATACACTATGCAGAAAAAACCCAGCATGAATGGTGTCATTGAGAGACGAAACATGATGCTTAAGGACATGGTGAAAAGTATGATCAGTCATTATTCTTTACCTAAATCACTTTGGGGAGAAGCATTAAAGACTACGGTATATATCCTTAACAAAGTACCTAGCAAAGCTGTAACTAAAACCCCATATGAAATGTGGACTGGAAAAAAGCCTAGTATAAGGCACTTACACATTTAGGGATGTACAACTGAGGTAAGGCCTAATGAAAGGAAATTGGACTCTAAGACGGTTAGTTGCTACTTTGTTGGATACGGAGAATGCTCTCGAGGATTTAAGTTCTATGATCCCACTACCCGGTCCTTCTTTGAGACGAGAAATGCGAGATTTCTTGATGATGTAAAGTTTGAAAGGGAAGAATTAAGGAACGTCTTTTTTGAAAAAGAAGTTGTCTCTGAGGAAGAGAAATTCATTTCTCTTCCTAATATTGCTATTGACAGTGATTAGGAAATAATTCCTGACATTGTTCAAGACGCAACTCCGATTCAAGACAACAATGAAGTTCTTCTTATAGAGCAAACTCAACAACCTCAAGAAGTGCCATTAAAGATATCCAATAGAGAAAGGAGAAGTGCGATTCCAGATGATTATATCGTATTTTTCCTAGAACAAGAAGATTTTGTAGGCTTAGTGGAAGATGATCCAATCAACCTTCGCGAAGCTCTTCAAAGTTCCAATTCTCAATGTTGGATTGATGCCATGCAAGATGAGATGAAATCCATGAAAGATAATGACATTTGGGATCTTGTCGAGTTGCCTAAAGGTGCAAAACCCATTGGTTGCAAATGGATATTTAAAATCAAAAGGGATTTAAAAGGCAATGTTGAAAGATATAAGGCTTGTCTAGTCACCAAAGAATTCACTCAAAAGGAAGGCATTGACTGTAAAGAGACTTTTTCTCCAATTTCATCAAAAGATTCTTTTAGGACAATAATGGCATTTGTAGCTCATTTTGATTTAGAGCTACATTAGATGGATGTAAAGATAGATTTTCTCAATAGAGACATTGATGAAACAATTTATATGGTTCAGCCAAAAAATTTTGAATCCAAAGGTTCAAAGTCTATGGTCTATAAATTAAATAAATTCATCTATGGTCTCAAACAAGCTTTTCGTCAATGGTATCACAAATTTCATCAAGTAATTACCTCATATGGTTTTGAGGTAAATGTGGTTGATGATTGTGTATATCACAAGTTCAGTGGGAGTAAGTTTATCTTTCTAATGTTGTATGTCGATGACATACTGCTGGCAAGTAGCGATATAGGCTTATTACATAAAACCATGAAATTTCTCATTAAGAATTTTGAGATGAAAGTTCTTGGGGACGCTTCTTTTGTATTAGGCATACAAATACTGCGAGATCGCTCTCAAGGTATCCTTGGGTTGTCACAAAAGAGTTATATCGAAAGGGTGCTAAGCAGATTCAGTATGAAAAGGATGTTTACTGGGAGATACACCCGTAGCTAAAGGAGATAAGTTTAGTCTCAATTAGTGCCCTAAAAGTGACCTTGAAATAAAAGATATGCAAAAGATTTCCTATGCCTCAGCAATAGGAAGTCTGATGTATGCTCAAGTGTGCACCCGTTCCGATATAGCATTTATAGTGGGACTGTTGGGCAGGTATTTAAGTAACCCAGGATTGGATCGTTGGAAGCAGCCAAACGGGTTATGCAGTATTTACAAAGAACAAAGGATTTCATGCTAACCTATAAGAAATCGGATAGTTTGGAGATCATTGGATACTCTGATTCCGATTTTGTAGGATGCCAAGACAGTAAACAATCCACTTCAGGCTATGTTTTTATACTGGCTGGAGGAGCTATGTCTTGGAAGAGTGCCAAGCAGACGCTCATAGCTTCTTCAACCATGGCTGCAGAGTTCATAGCCTGTTTTAAGGCATCTAATCATGGGATATGGCTGCGTAATTTTATCATTGGGCTGCATGTAATTAATGGCATTGAAAGGCCATTAAAATTATTCTGTAACAACAAGTTTGTAGTTTTGTATTCCAATAACAACTGAAACTCTGTGAAGTCAAAACATATTGACATCAAGTTTCTGTCTGTTAAGGAAAGAGTTCAAAGTGGTCAGATTTATATAGAACATGTAGAGACAAACTCCATGATAACAGATCCGTTAACCAAGAGTTTGCCACATAAAGTCTTTCATGAGTACACTGCTCATATGGGTGTGACATATTTTGTAATACCTTGTTTTAGTGGAAGTTTTATTTTTGGATGTTCTATGTATTAAGACATGTTTTACATGATTATTTTATACATAATAAAGTTTTATGATTCATTTCATTATCTATATCTCTGAATTTATTTGTGAATTTTTGATTGATCTCCCTAAAGAATAAAGTAGGACCAGTTGGAAATAGGTATGCTTGAGATCACATTGCATGTAATTTCCATGCCACTCATCCATACTTGATCTATGTCAATGAATATATTACTATGGTGAGTATGGAAGGTTTAGTTACGCTTGTATGTAACAAAAGCCGCTATGATCTCATATTGATGTAGAAAATTGACCATATTGAAACTAAGGAGAAGTCTAAAGAAAAAAGTACAAAAGTGTATACGTAAAGAATTTATTTGATATAATTGTTTCAGGTTTTATATGTAGCCCAAGTGGAAGATTATTAGGTTTTAATCTCTATTATGTGGGCTTACATGTTTAATAGAACAATTATATTGACGAACTATTTTATAAATGGGCTTGGTTTAAGTGATTCATTTATGTAAAGCGTATAGATTTTAGGAATTGGTATGGGTTAATGGGTGAATACTCATTTCTAATTCATATAGGCTTAATGAGATCCTAATAGGTCAGTATTTAATTACTCTTAGATTATGATCCCTAATACGTCAAATTATTCAGCCGCTTTCTATTCTCTATCCATCAGAGACAGAGAGTTGAGAAACCTTAAGAAATTAGGGATTTGACTGAGGAAGGTCATACCTGCTATCTGAGCACTCGTTCATCGTTCATTTCGCAAAGGTTTGATTGCTACAATTGATACATGTATTTATATTTGAATCTCCTTAATAATTCTAGCATGATAGATTTTGAGCGTTAAAGTATTAAAAAATATGTGATTCTAACAAAAAGTACAAAAAAATATCATGAGGTTTGACTATTTTACACTTATGAGTCTGTAAAATTTTTTTTTGACAAAGAAGAGTATAAGGTTTACTCCGTTAACACTTTAAGATCCACAATCTTAACATTGTTAGTTAATGTTAATGTGACAAAGTCAATGATGACGTGATATTTGTGGATCTCACTTTTTTATTATTTTGATAGCCAAGTGGATAAAAAATGAGATCCACAAGTGATACGCCAGTGCCTCATCATCATTGATTTTATCATATTAATATTAATTAAAGGTGTTAGTGATAGAGATCTCAAACTGTTAACGGAATAAACCTCAAATCTATTTTTATAAAAAAAAATTCATAGACTCATAGGTGTAAAAGGAATAAATCACATAGTATTTTTTTTTGTACTTTTTTCCAAAAAATAAAATAGTAGTTAATAGTTGTTGTGAGTCCAAACAGTTTTTTTTGAAAAACTCAATTTTGAAACTTTTTTTCAATGGCTGGTAGTTAATTTAAATTTAGACTATTTTATCCTAATATAAAATTATTATTTAATAAAAATATTTTTCAAATTAATTTTTATATAAATATAACAATAATAATAAATAATTATTAAAATTTTATAAATGATATTTATAAAAATTATCATATTCATGTTTAAAAGAAAAAAAAATAATTATATAATAAAATAATTAATTATAATTTTTTAACAACTAATTTTATCATTTTTACAATTTTTTTTATCACATATTTAAAAAAAATTATAATACATTAAAAATAAATTATACTATTAATTGTGATTTAACATTTCAACAACAACTAATAAAATTTTATTAAAGAATTATATTTTCAACCATAAGCCATCAGCTATCAGTAATTAAACTGGCCCTTACATTCATCATATAATTTTCTTCTTGACATTTTGTGTGTTTAATAGGACAAAATGACCAGTGTAATAATATGATTTAATTATCGATAAATAAAAAATAAAAAGTTCAAAGAATCAATTCTCAAGCGGACACTTTAGCGATAAAAAAAAATTAGAATCTCTATCATAAAATTTCGAGTTCAAAATCTTAAATTTGATGTATAAAAAATTTATGAACAAAAAATTTACTTTTCAATATATGGAAATTCTTCCTTAGACTTAGGCCACATCAACTTCTTTCACTTAGAGATAATTTTACTATAAAAATCATGTAAGAGTTTCAAATAAAAAAATTACAAATTTTATTTTTACTATTTGATTATTCGTTAAGTAATATTATTTAATTATTACAATCGTTTGATTATCTAACTTATAATTCATTATGATCTATATTTTGTTTTAGACATAGGGCTGACTAAAAAAAAAAATTAAAAACCGAACAAATCATCCGATCTGAATTAAAATTGTTGATTTTGCAAGTGATATAATCGGTTGTGATTTTTTAAATTTTAAAAACCGTTAATATAGTTTAGTTGCAGATTCAATTTTGAACAATCCGCCAAAACCGAATCTATCCGCCATATATTATATACATATAAATTATATCATTTTGATATTTGATATTTTGAATTTTTTTTTATTTTATAGTGTAATTAATTAAAATTTTATTTTTTATAGTAAAATTTTGATGTATAATTAAGAATTTTAAAAATTATTAATAATTTTATTATAATTTAAAAAGTTAAATAATTGTATTTATTTTAAATTTAAGTGCAACATAAAAAAATAATATATTAAAATTTCAAAACTAATAAACCGTCTATACTAAATCAAATCATCCAAATTATATATCAACGTATGATTTGAATGATTTAATTACTTTTAATAGTTTGATTTAGTTTGAATTTATTCAAACTATTATTATCGATTTGGTTTGAAAATAATTTTAAAATCGCTCAAATCGAACTGTGTGCACCCCTAGATTCAGGCTATTAAGTGATTATTTATTATTTAATTATTGACTAAAATCATTGTTAGCAAATCAAACGTGGCACAATTTAAATCCTAAATTTTTCCAAAATTTCAGTCTAAAATTTAGACTTAGACACACACATTATACTTCTATCAATCACAATCAAATTATTGAGAATACAATATAAAGATTTATTGGCAGGCTCTCTTGAAAATATCACAAATGGTTAAAATTAAGGTCAACCATTACAGAAAAGTTAAAAATAATCCCTCATTGATTAATAATGAAATAATATAAATAATTAATATATGATAATAATTTATCACCAAAGTGATTAGTTTTAATCATTTTAATTATGATAATATTACGTATATTAATACATATTTTGTGTATTTATATTTTTAATCGGCACTCTCGTATGTTTGTATTCCTCCTCATTCATAAAAATTAATAAGAAAGAAGCATTAAAAATTAATATATGCCCACTTTTTCACAAAAGCGGTTAAAATGAATTGGAAAAAAGATTAAAATACATATAATTAATTTTTTGCTTTAGAAATTTTCGAAGGCAATAGTAAACCGTGGAAAAAAAAAAACAATAATTAAAGTAAACTTTTATGGCTATTGTTAGGTCTTCAAATCGCATTAATTAATTGAAATTTAAAAATTCTCATAAAAAAATAAAAACATATTTGAGTTAATTTTGCTTAAAAACATCAGTCGCCAATTTGCAGAAACATTGGTTTATGTTTTCAATTTAGATAACAGACTAGTTCATATATTTGTAGCATTATGTTTTTTTAACTATTCATTAAACATATATAATAATATCTTTAATTCAATTTTGAATTTTTAAATTGAGTTTACTTGTGATAATTGGCCTAAAACAAAGTAAAATCTGATCAATTGTTTCGGATGAATTGTAAAACAAATTTACTATATTTATGTATCTCAAAAATATTTTAAAATAAAACTTCAAAAACTAACTTATTAACATATTCAGAGATTATTATCAAAAAAAAAAAAAAAACATATTCTGAAATAATCAATCTAACAGTAAATAAAAAGTGTGTTTTTCAACTCATTAAATTGATTCTGGAGAGAATTTAATTTTTTTTATCAGAAGATATTATATACAATCCAGATATTTATTACAAATATGAGTATCAAACTCATAAATTTTACAATTTAATATGAATAAAAAATAAATTTAATATTTCCCAGAGAAAATTTAGATTCAATAGACATATAAACTTGTTCAAAAATACTCATAATCGTTTACATGAATTTTTTTTTTTTTTTGAATATAAGTGTTTGTTGAGGACTGTGAGTGGCTATACTGAGCTTTCCCCGTGGAAAAAAGAAATTTTTTTTTGATGTATATGTAATAATTAATCAACAATCTCTTTCAATTTCGTATCAAAGAGGGAAAAATAAAAAAATAAAAAACAATATCTTTCAGTTCTAGATAGGTCTATGTGTTAAGTGAGCACCAATAACAGAAGAGTTTTTGGTCAAATAATATTTAATCATTAACAGAGTTATAGGCTCTAAGGTTTTGTCGTGAAAAATGACAATGATTTTAACAACCCCATTAATTATTTTATTTCCTTTGCTAATGTTGCATAGGAAAAGTTCCACCTATGGCTATATATGCAGTGTTTGCATACATTAGTCATGTTATCAAAATGAGTGGCTAGAAAGAGTAAGGAAATTTTGACTAATCCTTCTTTATATATACACCTCCTTTACTTGTTGACCCTTCTCACCCCATTAATTATAACATCACATTAATAAATCACAATTGGATTTGTCTTTAAGGACGCACCTAACAGTTAAATTTTGAAATTTTCATTGGAAGATCTTGGATTAAAATTCAAAATGAGATGGACAGGGATTTATGAGAAAGGAGAACTATCATTTTTTTTCCCTCCAAAAATCTGGTATCCGGAGTTATTATAGGCTCCGATTAATTTGAATTCGAGTTGAGTGGAATCATAAGGATAACAAAACTTTCCGTTAAGAATTTTAAAGTAATTGTATACCCAGGACCCAATACCTCTGATTAAGTTAGAACAACTCCTCACTTAGAGATGATAATTTTATCTGCCCCACCGAATACCCGCTCTGCCCCGACCCTAATGCGACGAGTAATACCTGCCCCGTTTAATAAATGGGGCAGACGAGTTTTTTTTTATTTATACCCGAGTTGGGTTCGGGTCAGATTCGAGTAATGTATAATCCGCCTCGATTATATATATATGAGAAAATAAAATTAAAAAAAATTGAAAATAAAAAAATAAATATAAACGGGTATACCCGCCCCACCCCTAAGCAGGACGAGTATTTTATTTTTAAAGCGGGTCGGATTCGGATTTTACAAAACCCGCCTCATACCCGACCCTCTACCATCCCTACTTTCACCAGTTGATCTACGTCTTCTTAGATGAACTATCCTTTTAGTTTAACAGTAATATAATCACGGATCAGCTTTCGCGAATTGTATTAAATCCACCTCTTTGATTTAGTTAAAGACAAACAATCTCATTGACAAAAAAAAAAATTAGTTTCAATAGACTAATAAATTAACTCGAAAGTAATGAAAAACTTAACATAAGATTATATTTTTCACCAAAACTGTCATTTGCTAATGTCTTAATAATTAGCTCTTAATCCTATAAAGGTTAGTTTAGTTGGAAATTAAATTTATTAACTCCTAATTTATTGATTAAAATTCTAATTATGAGGTTAGATTATGAGAGGTACTTTTTATTCTTTTCTTTTTTTATAAACTTTTTAATTCTCACATACTATTAGATTTTTTTTTTACTAGCCAATAAGCTAATAGCCTCTAGTAGTCGAATCTATATCTCCTACTATAAAAAAAAAAATTTCTTATTCAAAAAAAAAAAAAAAAGTTTAATTTTTTACCTGACCAATATGATACTATCTACCTGTAATTAAAGAAAAAATATATAAAAAAAATTAATTAATTAATCAAACCATAATCTCATCATGATGTCCTTAATTATGTTTGGTGGAAGGCAGAATTTTGTAAGGGTTTTCTAAGTCTTAGAAGGGTATAAGGCATAATTCCACATACTCAATATGGTAAAGGGGATTCCTAATTAAGGTTCTAAAAAAACTTATAATTTATTGAAGAAATCACATCTGATACTCAATGTGGTAAGCACTTGTATTAAATAATTAATCTTAATTTGGAGTTTTAGTTGTTACAGAAATATTATAATAATTCAATCACCTTATTAGTGCTAGCTTGTCTCAACTATACACACAAATTAATTTGGTAGACTACCTAAAACATTATAAATTCTTCATTATTTGATGATGTGTGAAGTAGCTTCAAGAACTATATATATATGATTATAAATATAACATGCTATGATCTATGCATGAGTACTGGGGCTTAATTATAATTAATATATGTACTGATAATTAATCAATATGCATGCTTGTGTGGTCCTAAATTAATTATCTGGGGCTTAATTTTAATTAATCCCTTTCATTTTTTTATTAATTATTAAGCTATGAAATTAATCATTTTTAATTGTGTACACGTTCAATCTGCATGTTCATATAATTGGTATTTGGATTTCATGTGCACGTGCCTCATCATACATCATATATAATTAACTTATTAAAAATTATGAAGAAGATATATATATATATATATATTTATATATTTATATCACAGAAAATTTTAAAAATTAATAAAAGTTTATGTATAATAATTATTGATTATTAAACAAAATATAATTGTGCTCTTCCAAACCCTTTTGTTTTATTAGGTAAATATATATGCTTTGCAAATAAGAAAGGACACCTGGACCAATTCAATCAGCTGTTCAAGAACTCTCGAAAAGAGATTGATTATTGCTTCAATGATTCTTTAATTTAATTATTATCAAGCATTACTATAACGCTTTGCAACCCCAGATGGGACACTATAGTCATGTTTAGTTGTAGAAAACATTGTTTTCCAAAAACTTACTCCAAGAAAATTATAAATTGAAATTTGATGTTTGCTTGCAAAAATTTTCTAACTAGAAAATCAAAAACTCATATTCTAAAATTTTTAAATTTGCACTAGCATTTGAAAATCTATTTTATATCGTTTTCTAAATTTTCCTTAAATCCCTATGAAATAGAAAATACAAAGTTTTTCACTTATTCGCTGCATATGATACTAGTTTCGAACCCTCATGATCACATTTTTCATTTTTATTTTCTTTTCCGTTAGTTACTAAAATATATTAGGGATGATGATTGGTGATTAGTAGGCCATACCATTCTTCAGCTTGTTTCGAACCAAGCATCAATCTTTTTTTTTTTTTTTACATTTAAATTTCAATTAAATTTCTTTTTGTTAATGAAAGAAATGTTAATGAAATATTTTTATATATTAATTATTTTAATATTAAAATATTAGGCTGACTAAAATTTTCAAATAAAAAATTGTGATTAATTCTAACAAGATTCTATCTTTAATATTTTATTTTTTTAATCAACAACCTATTTATTGCTATATTAATTTTTTAAATGTTACACTAAATATAGTTTTATACAATATTTTCATGGTATTTTTTAGCTTTGAAATGTATCCTTAAATTAAAAATAAATTTTGTTAAATGATTAAATTATGGAATAATTATATATATAATATTTTAATTAATAGTACTTATTTATAAATAATTTAACAATATATATATTATATTAAGAGTAGATGAAAAGGTAGGATTGTAAAGTCAAAAAATAAAAATTTTCCAATTTTCAATTTTCCATTTAGAAAATGAAAACTTAGAAAATTAAGAAATGAAAAAGTAAACTAAAAAATGAAAATAGAAAATGTTTTCCACGACTAAATAAGGCCTATATGTTTAGTTATATTATATAAGATTTGATAAGGATAAAATCTACATGATAGCTTAGATGAGAGGTCATTTGGTAAAAAAAAAAAAATTAGATGAGAAATCTAACAGAGGGTAGAACCTGCAAGTAAGAGAAATAGGTCAAAAGCTCTCTGAGATTTATCTAAGCGAAAAGGCTCCGATGCCCAAATTAGAAAGAGAGTAGTGAATAGAAACCCTTTACGGGCACGTATTTTAGAATCCAAGCATGTCACTTTTTGTCTGTATTAGGATTGATTACATACAATACTATAATTATATCATATAGAATACGCCATAAGTAGCTTTTTTTTAACAATATCTCAAAATTTTGATGCTAATAATAAGAATCAGTAACCATTTAGATATATAAAACTCTTGCAACTAAAAGTTTTTTACACTATTATAAACATTTAACAATATCATTAACATATTATTAATATATATTGATATTTAATAACATTATCAATGTATATATATATATATATATGTTGTTAATTATTAATTTTAATAACATATATTAAATAATATTAATTTTAATATTTGGTATAGCAATAGGGATTA
This sequence comes from Vernicia montana, assembly GCA_949750685.1. NCBI lineage: Eukaryota > Viridiplantae > Streptophyta > Magnoliopsida > Malpighiales > Euphorbiaceae > Vernicia > Vernicia montana. The sequence goes on from CATKHJ010455899.1 coordinate 12,756, forward strand.
ATTTTTACATTTGCAGGGATGTGAAAGCTAACGTTTTCAATATATAAATGGTAATATATAGTCAATTTTAATAATAAAATTAGAAAAGGAACTGTTGCACTATTAAGTGCCAATAACCATTAATTAGGGAAGCCGCTTAATTTTTTATATTAAGAGATGAATTTTATATAAACATACATTTTACATATATATTTTAAAAATTATATAATTGTAGAAGCCTGATATGGCGATAAAAGATTTTAAAAAAAATTGTTATTATATATATATATATATATATATATATATATATATATGATTTTATACTTTAATTATAAGTAATTTTAATTAAATTAATAATATATTTATATATATATTATTTGTAGAACAAGAGGTTTTATTATTACATTCATGTTTGAAATAATAATTAAAAATTTGAATAAATTTATTAATGAAATACTAATTTAGTATAATTTTATTTTATTATCGTACAACTGGCGGATTAAATCTTATTATGAGTTCAATCTTGCTCGAACTCAAAGAAGCTCAATTATTTTTGGATCGAGCTTGATATTTGCTCTATGAAATCTGACCTAACTCGAATATATATGTATATATGTGTGTGTTAAAAAATTAAATATTATAATATAACTTATAATTTTTAGGTTTTAAATTTACTTTAACCAATAAAACACTTGAATAATTTTGTTAAATTTATGATAAAATATATTTATATTTTAAAATATTTTCCATTAAATTTTTTATATTTAATATGTTAATTTTTTTTCTTTTTTAGTTTATCAATTTTTCTTTCTTTAAGAAAAAATTATTGAAATTGTGGGTAGGACTAGACTGGGTCTAAGAATACATATTTAAAAGGGTTTTTTACACAAATACATAAAAAATAAGAAAATATTATAAAAATACTCTAAAAAAAGAAAACTTAAAAAAATACCTATTCAATTACTTTTTATTACAAAAATACTCCCATTGACTTTTATATCATATATGTGATGGTAAGTTTGTTTAGAATAAGTTTTTTTTTTTTTAAATGACAACTTAATAATATTATTTTTTAAAAAAAAAATCTCAACAATTCTAAATTTCTTCTTAATATTATTATAAAATTAATTATTTTTTTATTTTTTATTTAATGAAATAAGCTCTTAATAATCATATATATTTTAATAAATGAAAACTAATTTAAATAAAAAATACA
>CATKHJ010455975.1:0-12391 GCA_949750685.1 Vernicia montana
GGGAGTGGATGTAGGATTGGTTATAATCCGAACCACTATAAATCCTTGTGTTCTTTCTTTTTCTTTCTTTCTTGTTCAATTAATTTTTTAATTACCCACCAATTCAACCCCCCTTCTTGGTTCATATTGGGCAACAAAAGTGACGTTCCTTCTAACCTCATATCGGTAATTGGGGCTAGAAGATTGTTGAGGAAAAGATGCAAGGGGTATTTGGCACATGTCATGGATACAGGGAACACTCCTACTGAGGTTCATCAAATACCGGTAGTTAGTGAGTTTTTGGATGTGTTTCCTGATGAATTGCCTGAATTTCCACCGAAGAGGGAAATAGAGTTCAACATTGAACTTCTTTCAGGCACTCAACCAGTGTCTATTCCTCCTTACTGAATGGCACCTATAGAATTGAAAGATTTGAAAGCACAGTTGCAAGACCTATTGGACAAGGGGTTCATTAGACCGAGTAGTTTGCCATGGGGTGCACCAGTCCTCTTTGTGAAAAAGAAGGACGGTTCTATGAGACTCTGCATTGATTATCGACAGCTGAACAAGTTAACTGTCAAGAACAAATATCCTTTGCTAAGGATTGATGACTTGTTTGACCAGTTACAAGGGGCAAGTTGCTTTTCTAAGATGGACCTCAGATCGGGCTATCATTAGCTCAAGATCAAGAATGAGGACATTTGCAAAACTGCCTTTAGGACAAGATATGGCCACTATGAGTTCACAGTGTTGTCTTTCGGCTTAACCAATGCCCCTGCGACCTTCATGGATTTAATGAACAAAGTGTTCAAGCCTTTCTTGGGTAAATTTGTGATAGTCTTTATCGATGATATCCTTATTTACTCCAAGGATAAAGAAGAACACGAAGAGCATTTGAGAATGGCATTGCAGACCTTGAGAGAGCACAAATTGTATGCCAAACTGTCAAAGTGTGAGTTTTGGCTCGATGGTGTGTGCTTCTTAGGGCATGTAGTCAACAAGGATGGAATCAAAGTTGACCCGAAGAAGATTGAAGCAGTGTCAAGTTGGCCTAGACCGACAAATGTGACGGCGGTCCATAGTTTCCTTGGTTTGGCAGGTTATTATAGGAGATTTGTCAAAGATTTTCCAAGATAGCCTCTCCAATGACCAAGTTAACTAGGAAGAAAGTGAAGTTCATTTAGGATAAGGACTGTGAGATGAGTTTTCAACAACTCAAGACATGTCTCATTACAGTCCTAGTGCTTGCATTACCAAAAGGTTAAGAGGGATTTGCGATTTACTGTGATGCTTCAAGAGTAGGATTGGGATGTGTTCTTATGCAACATGGCAAGGTGATTGCATATGCTTCGAGACAGTTGAAGAAGCATGAAATGAACTACCCCACACATGATTTAGAAATGGCAGCAGTGATCTTTGCTCTTAAGATATAGAGGCATTATCTCTATAGTGAGAAGTGTGAAATTTACACCGATCACAAGAGTCTCCAGTACATTTTAAAACAAAGAGATCTGAATCTAAGGCAAAGAAGATGGGTGGAGTTGCTAAAGGATTATAACTGTCAGATTCATTACCATCCAGGTAAAGCTAATGTTGTTGCGGATGCTTTGAGTCAAAAATCAATGGGAAGCCCATCTCACATTACATCGGGGAAGAAGCCACTAGTTAAAGAGTTGAAAGAATTGTTCAACAAAGGGTTGAAATTGGAGATTTTTAAATCTCAAGTGCTTATGGCACACTTTCAAGTGAGGCCCATGTTGATTGATGAGATAAAGGCATTACAAGACAGTGATCCTTCACTGGTTAAGTTGAAGAAAGAAGTTCAAGAAGGCCAAGAAACAGAGTTTCAGTTGAAAGATGATGTGTTGATGCTTGGGAATCGGTTATGTGTATCGAATGTGGATGGACTTAGAGAGAAGATAATGAAAGAAGCACATCAAGCTCCATATAGTATTCATCCAGGTGCAACCAAGATGTATCATGATTTGAGAGATTGTTATTAGTGGCCTGGTATGAAGAAAGATGTAGCTACCTTTGTGTCTTCTTGCTTGACATGTCAACAAGTCAAGTTTGAACATTAGAAACCTTCAGGTCTTCTGCAAGAGATCCAATTGCCAGAATGAAAATGGGAGCGAATCACAATGGACTTCATAGTTGGATTACCAAGGACTTCGAGGGACTATGATTCTGTTTGGGTGATTATGGATAGATTAACCAAGTCAGCCTATTTTCTAAAAGTAAAGACCACTTACACTGCAGCTCAGTATGCTCAGTTATATTTGGACAAGATAGTGAGCTTACATGGAGTGCCAATATCCATCATCTCAGATAGAGGTACTCAATTCACATCTAGATTCTGGCAAAAGTTGCAAGAAGCGTTGGGCACACAACTGAATTTCAGCATTACTTTTCATCCACAAACGGATGGGCAATTCGAGCAAACCATACAAACATTGGAAGACATGTTACGTATGTGTGTGCTTAACTTTGCTGGAAATCGGGATAAGTACCTACCTTTGATAGAGTTTTCTTACAACAATAGCTATCACTCCACCATTGGCATGGCACCGTATGAAGCATTATATGGTCAAAAATGTAGATCACTGGTATGTTGGATGGAAGTCAGTGACAAGCATGTGGAAGGGCCGGATTTGATTAAGGAGACTTCAGAGAAAGTACCAATCATTAGAGAAAGATTGAAGACAGCTTTCAACAAGCAAAAGAGCTATGCAGATCCAAAATGGAAGGATGTTAACTTTTCTATAGGAGATCATGTTTTCTTAAAGATCTCTCCTATGAAAGGTGTTATGAGGTTTGGAAAGAAAGGTAAACTTTCTCCAGGTACATTAGACCATTTGAGATATTGAATAGAATTAGCAATGTATCGTATAGGCTAGCTCTTCCTCCGAGTTTAGCCCATGTGCATCCGGTGTTTCATGTTTTGATGTTAAGGAAGTATGTACCAAATCCATCGTATGTTCTCTAACCTCAAACAATAGAAGTGGAAAAGGACTTGTCATATGAAGAAATTCCAATCTCAATTATCGATCGACAAGTGAAGAAGCTTCGAAACAAGGAGATAGCATTGGTAAAAGTTCATTGGAAGAATCATGATTATGATGAATGTACTTGGGAAGATAAATAAGATATGATGCATAAGTACCCTAATTTGTTCTTTGTATAGCTTGTGTTTATGCCATGTATATGTAAATTTGAGGATGAATTTTCTATAAGGTGAAGAGAATGTAATACCCTGAATATGCATGTATGAACTTCTATATAACTATATGAATGAATTACAAGTGTTATAGTATATGTAATGATGGATTAGATTGATTGGAGTTGAGTATTGGACTTAGAAATTGGAAATGCATATAATAGAATTGCAGGGCCAAAATTGCGCTCGCAATATGGATGTCGCGATCGCGATATAGCGTTACGACCACAATCCTGGATGCGACAGCCATTGCGAACTCTTCTTCCTGATTTTGGCAATTTGACTTGATGAGAATCGCGACTGCAACATAGGGCTAGTGACCGCGATATCAACTTGAACAGTCATGTGAACAGTGACTCCTCGCGACCGCTACCTGTTATTGCGAGAGCAACTGGAGAATCGCGACCGCTACTCTCATGTCGCAACCGCGATTCATGTCAGGGATAGAATTGGGAAACAACCTTATTTAAAGACTTCCAGCTCCTAATTTCATTTCACCCAATTTTCTAAAGCTTCTAAACCTAAATTCTCTCAAATTTTTTTCCATCTACCTTCATTAATGATAAAGGAAGATCAATTAATGCATAGTTAAGAGGATCTAGGGTTAAGGAATCCATTTCCTCTCTTTAATTGTTCAAGCATTTGATTAAAGGTAAGTTAGGGTTTGTTCAATATTGTTCATTTCCTTTCAATTCCTTCCATTGGGCTTAAGGTTAAGGTGAGATTAAGTTAATCTAGCATCATTAGCATTGTTATATGATTTAAGTTGATAGATTATTGAATTGTTGTTATTTTTTTATTTGGGTTTCTATAGATTCTCATAGAGATAGAAGAAATGATGATGATGGAGGTTGTGACCACCAAATTTGCTTGCTCTAAAGATTGATTGCAAGCCATTTTGGGTTTTCATTGATTAAGGTGAGTGATTATTATACTACTATGGTTGTGTTTGAACCTAAGGCATAAATGCCTAATTCTTTCATGACCACCAATTGTTTTATTGATAATTGATATTTGAATATTCCATTTTATTATATACATGAACCCAAAGATATTTCTTTTTGATATTGATTTGAACCCCTAATTATTGATCCATTGATATTTTATGTTCATTGTTTACCATTTTATACATTTATATGATTATTGAACCCAAAAGCAGAAATCTCTTATTCTGAAGTGGGACAAAACATCAGGCATTGTGCATAGTCTACTTCGGTGGATAAAGGAAAGTATCCATGTCCTAGCTAGGGAGGGCTTGTTGCCCTAGCCATAAGATCTGATCAATCTTACGTATTGGTGAAGGTAAGCTCTAATAAGATGAGCCTCTGCTTCGATATTGATATGATATGATGAGTAAGTGCTATGCCTCAATCCTCGGTAATGCCTTTGAGCATAATGCCATTCAAATGAAGAACGTTAAGACATAGTTACTTGATACTGTTACTGTAATGATATGATCTGCTGAACATGATATGTTATTGTTATTGCCTCCAATCGATTGATATTATTGAAACGATTGGTTATTGAATTTGAAGCATATGATTATTGATATTGAACCTATTGCTTATTGTTATTGAATCCAATCGTTTGTTGTTATTGAACTGATTGGTTATTGTTATTGAAATGTAAACCATGAACTGTTATTGTAAACCGACCTTAAATCACCAAGCTTCACAGGTTATGGTAGTATAATCTTTACTCACTGCGTTATCTCATTATCGATTCTATTTTTTTTTTTCAGGTGAGCTAGTATTTATCGTTTAAGTTTCCAAGGCCTTCTCCTTCTCTTGTCCTCAGAAACTCAATTGATTAATGTAATAGCTCAATTCCTTATTTTGATTATTTTGTATAGATAATTATTCAAACTTAGATGCTTCATGGTACATGTATTGGATTAGTATTCTTTTGGGCCTTTTTAAGCATTAAATTATTATAAGATGATATTGTATATGAACTGTGAATGTTATTGATAAATATGAGTAGCATAGTTGTCTAGTTTAGATCTTGAGAGATTGTATAAAATTGGATTACAGGATATTGATCGATGATTGATTGGTAAGGTTTCTATGAGTTTTCGGTAGCCTTAAACATACCCATGCCCTAGGATCGTTGCAGTTCGAAAGTCGGGTCGTGACAAAAATACTTTAAAAATATTAATTAAGTTAATTATGTTATATAATAAATTGTTGATATTTTTAATTAAATATAATGATATAATCAAAATAAAATAATATAACTTAATTTATAAATAATCTTTTAATAATAATACGTTTAATATTTTTTAAATAGTATAGGGTTTTAAGTTCATATATTATATTTAATATTATTAACTGTCATTTAATTAATCAACTTAATAAACTAATTATACTAAATATGTCATTTATTTTTAAATTAAATATAAATTAATATAATAACTTATATTTAATATAATTGATTTACAAATGTTATTATTTCTAAAATATATATATAATTTCACAAAACTAAATTATTTAACAAATTTACCAAGTCCGAAAAAATATATATTACTAAAAAGTATATATTTTTATTATTAAAAACCATCTCTCTCAAGTAAAATTATTATAAGTTATTAATTTAATTAATTATATTTAACTTCATAATAATATAAATTAATTAAATGATAGTTAATAATATTAAATATAATATATGAACTTAAAACTATATACTATTTAAAAAATATTAAACGTATTATTATTATTATAAGATTATTTATAAATTAATTAATTTATATTATTTTATTTTGATTATATCATTATATTTAATTAAAAATATTAACAATTTATTATATAACATAATTAACTTAATTAATATTTTTATAGTATTTTAGCGGAGTAGCAATTTTTGCAATGCAACAAAATTTTGTTATTTCCAAAAAAGTAATATTTCACATTTATATTGTTATTTCTCACGAATATATATTGTTTAACACGTTTACTAATTCAAAATAAACATAAAAAATTTCAAACAATATATATTATTATTATTATATGTGATATATCATTAACTTAATAAACTAATTATAGTAAATATGTAATTTATTTTTAAATTAAATATAAATTGATATAATAATTTACTTTCATTAACTTATATTTAATATAAATTATTTACTAATATTATTATTTCTAAAAATATATATATAATTTCACAAAACTAAATTATTTAACAAATTTACCAAGTCCAAAAAAATATATATTACTAAAAAATATATATTTTTATTATTAAAAACACATACATTATTATTATTATTAATTCACAAAAAAATTTCCTATTTCACAAAATTATATATTATTTCCTAAAAATTAATATTTCACTAAAATATTAGTTCATAATTATTATTATTTCTCAAAAATAATATATTATTTAAAAATAATAAATTATTTAACACCCACAATAATAAAAAATAATTATTACAAACAAGATAATTTAACAAAATATTTTGCCAAAAAAAAATAGTAATTTCATATAAATTATTATTTCACAGTATTATTTCTAAAAAATATATAATATTTCATAAAAAAAATTATTATTACAACAACATACCTTATTAAACCCTAAACAAAAATTACTAAATCTTAAAATTATTATTAAATAATTATTATTATCCCTAAACCAAAATTAAAATTTCAAAAAAAAAAATAATTATTACACAAATTTACCTAGTAAAATATTTATTGCAAATAAACAATTTAATATACTAATTTAACATAAATATAAAAAATATATATATAAAAACTTACATCCTTGAATGTAAATTACTCCCAAATATCTTCAAATATTTCAAGATTAACCTGAAAAAATTATTGTTATCAAAATTAATTCTCATTAATTATGATAAAAAAAATCAAAAAATAGAAAAAAATAAATATACTTTTTTTTTTCTCTTTTTCTTAAAAACAAAAAAAAAGACCCACAATAAATAAAGAGGGATAAAAAAAAAATTTAGACCACAACTAATTTTTTTTTTTTTTTTACCCAGAATGAAGAGAATAGATGAATTTTTGAGCAGATGGAAATAGATTGAGCTGTTGGGTTTTAATTTTATTAAAAATTGATCATGGTCGTTAATTTATTGGGGATCCAAGGGGTGGAAGGGAGAGTCAGAAACCGGCATTTATAATGCTGGTTTCTGATTAAAGAACACTGCCACCTGACAGTTAGTGTCAAGTGGCAGTCTTCCTCCATAAACCGGCATTTATAATGCTGGTTTTTTAAGTTTTGGTCAGCTTTTACAACACGTTGCAAAGAAATTTAAATTTATAACAAAACCGGAATTATTAATGCCGGTTTGTTAGTCAACTTCCCAACCCAAGTCAAAAAAATGCATATCTTCATAAATATTTTGCAAATATACATATATACGTATATATTTTTTAAATACCTCATACAAAGGTAAAACGCCCGTTTTGCTTACGAGGTAGAGCTTGGAGCTGCCATCATGGCTTTGTCTCGTGCCCGCGAGAGAGGTTGGGCTCGGGTTTGGTTGGAGACTGACTCAACATATGTTTATCACTGTTTCAAACAAAAGTATTTGAACGTTCCTTGGCAGTGGCATGCTTGTTGGCTCCAATGCTTACATTTCATTGAAGGCATTACCTTCGTGGTCACTCATACTTATAAAGAAGCAAAGACAGTTGTGGATTCTCTTTCTCATAAAGTTGTTCATCTGAGTTCTGGATGGTGGTGGAATTCAACTCCTTTTTGTGCTCATTATGTTTCATGCAATGCATCGGGTCAATTTTACTATAAGATTCGTTTAGTATCATGAGTTGTGCATTCCTTTTAGTTTGGTTACTTGTATGTTTTGCAAGTTTTGATAAGGCTTACAGACTAATTCATTTTATTGTATTCTTTTCATTTTTTTTTAATAAGAATCGGTGTGGTTATAGATGTGGTGCTACGGGTGCACCTCTAATCTACCCCTCACCACCTTTACATAAAATAAAAAAACAAATAGCAACAATTTTTTTTTAAAAAAAAAGACCAAATAACACATAAAGTAACAAAAGGAGAAGCCAAATTCTGAAAGATAAATGGGTAAAAGAGCTCAGCAAAATTGATTTGAAAATACTTTTTATAAGAATAAAAGCTCATTGAGCTATAACGTGTTTATATACACTTGCTTTTCCTATACTAAAAACAATTGTTTTAAACTTTAGTATATTTACAAAATCTTCCAGGGAGATACACCGATTACTTTCCAAGTTGATGATAATATAGTAGTGTACAACTACAAAATCTCCATAGTAAAACACTATGTACTGAGTACTAGGTAGAAGTTGAATTGGGTCTATTCATAAAGAAAGGGTTATGATCCGACTTTTGAGCCTCGATGATTCTAGGGCATGAGTAAGGTTAAGGCCACCGAAAATCTATAGGAACCTTACAAATCAATCATCTAACAATATCGTAATATCCAATCACATACAATCTCCCAAGATCTGAACCAGACAACCATGCTAATCCATATACGTCAATAATATTCATAGTTCCATTATAATATTATCTTACAATAACTTAATGCTTTAAAGGCTCAAAAGAATATTAATCAATATATTTACCATTCATTACATTTACCATGAAGCATCTAAGTTTGAATCATCATCTATACAAAATAAATAATGAGAAGTGAGTTTTACATTAATCATTTGAGTTTCCGAGGATCGGAGAAGAATGCCTTAAAAACTGAACCGATAAACTATAGCTCACCTAAAAATGGAATTACTAATGAGATAATGCAGTGAGTAAAGATTATATTACCATAACCTGTAAAACTTGGTGATTCAAGGTCGGTTTACAATAACAGTTCATGGCTCATCAATCAATAACAATAGCAATTCAGGTCAATAATAACAAACGATTGGATTCAAAAACAATTAACAATAGGTTCAATATCAATAACCAAATCGTTCAAATTCAATAACCAATTGTTTCAATAATATCAATTGATTGGAAGCAATAACAATAACATATTATGTTCAGCAGAATCATATTAGTACAATAAAGGTATTAAATAACTATGTCTTAACGTTCTCCATATAAATGGCATTATGCTCAAAGGCATTACTAAGAACTGAGGCATAGAACTTACTCATCATATCAATATCGAAGTAGAGGCTCATCTTATCGGAGCATACCTTCATCTCACGTAAGATTGATCAGATCTCACAGCTAGGGCGACAAACCCTCCCTAGCTAGGACATGGATACTTTCCTCTATCCACCGAAGTACACCGTGCAAAATGCCTGATGTTTTATCCCACATCAGAATAAGAGATTTCTGCTTCTGGTTCACAATCATATAAAGGTATACACTAAACATAGATTATCAATGGATTCAATAATCATGGTATCAATTCAATATAAAAAAGAATTATCAATTGGGTTCATGTATGCAATAAACTGGAATATTCAAATATCAATTATCAATAAAACAATTGGTGGTCATAAAAGAATTAGGCATTTATGCCTTAGGGTTCAAACACAACCATAATAATATAATAATCACTCACCTCAACAATGTAATTCCCAAAATAACTTGATATCACTCTTCACAATAAGCAAAAGTGATGAGCATCTCCACAATCACCTTCTCCTCTTGAGTCTTTATGAGAATCTATAGAAAACCCAAATAAAAAATAACAACAATTCAATAATCTATCAACTTAACTCATATAACAATGCTAATGATGCTAAATTCACTTAATATCACTTTAACCTTAAGCCCAATGGAAGGAATTGAAAGGGAAATGAAGAAAATACATAAACCCTAACTTACCTCCACTTAAATGCTTGGACAAATGAAGAGAGGAATTGATTTCTTTAACCTTAGATCCTCTTAATGAAGCAATAAATGATCTTCCTTGATCATTAATGAATGTAGATTGAGAGAAATTTGAGAGAATATGAGTTTAGAAACTCTGAAAAATCGGATAGAAATGAAATTGGGGCTTTTGATTCCTTTTATAGGGCTGTTTCCCATTTCTGCCCTTGACGGGAGTCGCGGTCGCGAATTACAAGTCGCGGTCGTGATTCACATGTCGCGGTTGTGAGCTAGTATTATTCACGTGACTGTGCATAGGCATATCGCGGTCGCTATATTCAATAGCGGTCGCGAATCTCCTTCAACCAAAACTCCAAAATCAGGCAGAAGAGTTCGCAATGGCTGTCGCGCCCACGGTAGCGGTCGCGTTCGCGATATCTATGTTGCGCCCGTGAATTACACTCTGCAGCTTTATATCATGCATTTCCAATTTCTAAGTTCAATTCTCAATTCCAATCAATCTAACTCATCAATACATATGATGTAACACTTGTAAATTATTCGTATGATTAAATAGAAGTTTATACATGTATGTTCTGGGTATTACATTCTCCCCTCCTTATAGAAAATTTGTCCTCAAATTTACATTATACAGTAAATACATGGCATAAACACAACTATACAAAGAACAAGTAAGGATACTTGCGTATCATATATTGTTCATCCTCCTAAGTACATTCATCATAACCATGATTCTTCCAATATACTTTTACTAAATGTTATTTCTTTGTTTCAAAGCTTCTTCACTTGTCGATCGATAATCGCAATTGGAACTTCTTCATAAGACAAATCCTTATCCACTTCCATTTCTTGAGGTTGAAGAACATGCGATGGATCCAGTACATATTTTCTCAACATCGAAACATGAAACACCGGATGCACATGGGCTAAGCTTGAAGGAAGAGTTAGCCTATACAATACATTGTCGATTCGGTCTAATATCTCAAATGGCCCTATATACCTTGGAAAAAGTTTACCTTTCTTTCCAAACCTTATAACACCTTTCATATGAGAGATCTTCAAGAAAACATGATCTCCTATAGAAAAGTTAACATCTTTTAGCTTCGGATCCGCATAGCTCTTTTGTCTGCTAAAGGCTGTCTTCAATCTTTCTATGATGATTGGCACTTTCTCTGAAGTTTTCTTAATCAAATCTGGTCCTTCAACATGCTTGTCACCAACTTCCATCCAACATACTGATGATCTACATTTTCGACCATACAATGCTTCATACGGTGTCATGCCAATGGTGGAATGATAACTGTTGTTGTAAGAAAATTCAACCAACGGTAGATACTTATCCCAATTCCTACCAAAATCAAGTACACACATACGTAACATATCTTCCAATGTCTGTATGGTTCGTTTGGATTGCCCATCCGTTTATGGATGAAAAGTAGTACTAAACTTCAACTGTGTGCCCAATGCTTCTTGCAACTTATGCTAGAATCTAGATGTAAATTGGGTACCTCTATCTAAGATGATGGATATTGGCACCCATGTAAGCTCACTATCTTGTCCAAATACAACTGAGTATACTGAGCTGCATTGTAGGTGGTCTTCACTTCTAGAAAATGGGCTGACTTAGTCAATCTATCTACAATCACCCAAATAGAATCATAACCTTTCAAAGTCCTTGATAATCTGACTACGAAGTCCTTAGTAATTCGACTACGAAGTCCATCGTGATACGTTCCCATTTCCACTCTGGAAATTGAATCTTTTGCAGAAGACCTGAAGGTTTCTGATGCTCAAACTTGACTTGTTGACATGTCAAGCAAGAAGATACAAAAGTAGCTACATCTTTCTTCATACCAGGCCACCAATAATAATCTTTCAAGTTATGATACATCTTGGTTGCACCTGGATGAATACTATATGGAGCTTGATGCGCTTCTTTCATTACCCTCTCTTTGAGTTCATCCATATTTGGTACGCACAATCAGTACATTATTTTTCAACTGGAATTCTGCCAATTGGCCTGCTTGCACTTCTTTCTTCAACTTAACCAGTGAAGGATCACTGTCTTGTAATGACTCTATCTCATCAATCAAAATGGGTCTCACTTGAAAGTGTGCCATAAGCACTTGAGATTCGAAAATCTCAAATCTCAACCCTTTGTTGAACAATTCTTTCAACTCTTTAACTAGTGGCTTCTTCCCCATTGTAATGTGAGCTAGGCTCCCTATTAATTTTTGACTTAAAACATCCGCAACAACATTAGCTTTGCCTGGATGATAATGAATCTGACAGTCATAATCCTTTAGCAATTCTACCCATCTTCTTTGTCTTAGATTCTGATCTCTTTGCTGTAAGATATACTGGAGACTCTTGTGATTGGTGTAGATTTCACACTTC
>CATKHJ010456024.1:0-16110 GCA_949750685.1 Vernicia montana
TGATGTTTTTTGTGATGATTCTATTAATGTCACATATTTAGATGTAACGGATTTTTTCGAGAATCCTGAAGAAAAAATTGATCATTTGATTGGTGATGGCAATGTAAATGTCTAAAATTATGTGTTTCCTTTAGTTCCTTAGTTTGGTTTATATTTTTCAATTTAAATACTAGTTTAAAATGTTAGTGATTTTATTTATTTTTATTTTGTTTCTTACAAATATATTTTATTTTTATGAAAATATTATGGATCCTACTCAATCATTAGTAGGATTAAGAACAAATGATGCAGATTTATATCTTACAGATAGTGCAACCATGCACACCATATTAAAAGATAAGAAACATTTTTCTCACCTAACAATGGGAGAAACTTATGTTAATACAATATTTGGTAGTAAAAGAATAATTGAAAGTTCCGGAAGAGCTTATATATTATTACTTGGAGGGACATATTTCTTTATTAAAAATGCATTATTCTCTCCTAAATCTCGTAGAAATTTATTGAGTTTTAAAGATATTCACCGAAATGGATATCATGTTGAGACAAAAAATGTGGGAAACATATAATATATTTATATTACAACCTTCGTAATGGACACAAAATGTGTATTGGAGAAATTACCTACTTTCTCTTCTGGCTTATATTACACATATATACGTATAATTGAAATAAATGTGGTAGTAAACCAGAAGTTTACAGACCAAAATATTTTTCTTATTTGGCATGATTGACTTAGTCATCCAAGATCAACAATGATGCGAAAAATCATTGAGAGCTCATATGGCCATCCATTGAAGAACCAGAAGATTCTTCAATCTAATGAAATTTCATGTTCGGCTTGCTCTAAAAGAAAGTTAATTAGGCCATCACCAAGCAAAATTCAAAATGAATCACCTACATTTTTGGAACGTATACAAGATGATATTTGTGGACCAATTCATCCACCATATGGACCATTTAAATATTTTATGGTGTTAATAGATGCATCAACAAGATGGTCACATGTATGTTTATTATCAACTCGAAATCTGGCATTTGCTAGATTACTTGCTTAAATAATTCGATTAAGAGCACAATTTTCAGATTATGCTATTAAGACAATTCGTCTTGATAATGCTGATGAATTTACATCGAAAGCCTTTAATGATTATTGCATGTTAATTGGAATTACAGTTGAACATCCTGTAGCTCATGTTTATACTCAAAATGATCTAGCAGAATCTTTTATTAAACGTCTTCAATTAATAGCTAGACCATTGTTTATGAAAACAAACCTCCCAATTTCAGCTTGGGGACATGCAATTTTACATGCAGCAACTCTTATACGCATCAAGCCAACTAATTATCATAAATGTTCACCATTACAGTTAGTTTCTGGCCATGAGCCAAATATTTCTCATTTGAGAATTTTTAGATGTGATGTTTATGTCCCCATTGCCCCCCCACATCGCACAAAAATGAGACCTCAGATGAGATTTGGAATATATATTGGATATGAATCCCCTTCTATAATTAAGTATCTTGAACCATTAACGGGGGATATTTTTACTACGAGATTTAATGATTGTCATTTTAATGAGGCTATGTTTCCTAAATTGGGGGGGGGGGGGGGGGGGGGGGGAAGAAAACAAGCAATTAAAGAAACAAATTGTTTGGAATGAGCCATCATTAAATCATATTGATCCTTATACAAAACAATGTGAAATAGAAGTTCAAAGGATCATTCATTTGCAAAGTATAGCAAACCAATTGCCAGATGCATTCTGTTATCCAAAAAGAGTTACTAAATCTCATATACCAGCTAAAAATGCTCCAATTAGAATTGATGTCCCAGTAGCACAATATATTAATACTATGGCAAATGAGTCCATGACACGCCAGAAGCGTGGTAGGCCACTCAGTTCCAAGGATAAAAATCCAAAAAAGAAAAAGGAACAAAATAAACAAAGTGACAATTCCATTAATGCTCTTGAAGAGCCTATAACAAAAATAGTTGATATAGATGAATAAATAACTCCAGAAGAGTTTCAGGTACCTGAAAGTAATAAAAACAAAGAGATCTCAATCAACTATATCACTTCAGGAAAGAGATGGGACCGAAGTAAAACTATTGTCGACAATGTATTTGCATATGTAGTAGCAATTAATATTGCAAAAGAAAGTAAGGACATTGAACTAAAGTCCGCTAATGAATGTCAACATAGAGATGATTGGCCAAAATGGAAAGACACAATTCAGGCAGAATTAAATTCGTAAGAAAAACGCCAAGTCTTTGGGCCCATTGTTTTAACACTTGAAAATGTTAAGCCAGTAAGCTACAAATGGGTTTTTGTGCGTAAACGTAATGAAAAAAATAAAATTGTGAGATACAAAGCACGACTTGTAGCACAAGGTTTCTCACAAAGGCCTGGCGTTGATTATGAGGAGACTTATTCCCCAGTTGTGGATATAATTACGTTCAGATTTTTAATTAGTCTGGCTAGTTTAGAAGGACTTCATATGCGACTTATGGATGTCATTACAACTTATTTGTATGGATCACTTGATAATGACATTTATATGAAAGTCCCTGAATGACTAAAAATGCCTGAAGCTTTCAATTCAAAATCCCGGGAAATGTATTCAATTAAGTTACAAAGATCTTTGTATGGATTAAAACAGTCTGGACGAATGTGGAATAACCGCTTTAGTGGATATCTTTTGAAGGAAGGATATACTAACAATTCAATTTGTCCAAGTGTTTTTATTAAGAAAACAAAGTCTGGTTTTGCTATAATTGCAGTTTATGTTGATGATTTAAATATCATTGGGACTCCTGAAGAGTTAACAAACAATAACTTATTTAAAAAATGAATTTAAAATGAAAGATTTGGGACAAACAAAATTTTGTCTCGGCTTGCAGATCGAGCATTTATTTGGAGGAATATTTATTCATTAGTCCGCTTATATTGAAAAGATATTAAAACGTTTTAATATAGATAAATCCCATCCAATGAGTTCTCCCATGATTGTTAGATCCTTTGATGTGAAAAAGGATCCTTTTCGTCATCGAGAAGATGGTGAAGAAATACTTGGTCCAGAAATACCATATCTTAGTGCAATTGGTGCATTAATGTATCTTGCTAATTGTACAAGACCTGATATAGCATTCTCTGTTAGTTTACTAGCAAGATATAATTATTCACCAACTCGAAGACATTAGAATGATGTTAAACAAGTACTTCGTTATTTACGTGGTACATCAGATATGAGTTTATTTTATCTGCAAGACTCAAAGTCAGAATTAATTGGATATGCAGATGCTGGATATTTATCTGATCCACATAAAGCTCGATCACAAACAGATTACTTGTTTACATATGGTGGCACTGCTATATCTTGACGTTCTACAAAGCAAACTCTTACTGCCACATCTTCCAATCATGCTGAAATATTAGTGATTCACGAGGCAAATCGAGAATGCATATGGTTGAAATCTATGATCCAACATATCAAAGAAATATGTGATCTTCAATTTGATAAAGAAAGTCCAACAGTGCTATTTGAAGATAATGTTGCTTGTATTGCATAACTCAAGGGAGGATACATTAAAGGAGATAGAACCAAGCACATTTCGCCAAAGTTCTTTTTCACACATGAGCTTCAAAAGCAAGGAATTTTAGATGTTTATAAAATTCGATCTATTGATAATTTGACAGATTTGTTTACAAAGACACTCCCTACAACCACATTTGAGAAGTTGGTGAACAAAATTGGCATGCGTCGACTAAGAGATCTTTATTAAAAATCATGTTTTCATGAGGGGGAGATTTCTGTGCACTGTACTCTTTTTCCCTTAGCCTAGGTTTTGTCCCATTGGGTTTTCCAGGCAAGGTTTTTAATGAAGCAGTATTATGACATAAGTTTTACAAGAATAATGTACTTTTTTTCTTTCATTAAGATTTTTTTCCACAGGGTTTTTTCTTAGTAAGGTTTTAACAAAGCATATTCTTTATAATAGATATCCAAGGGGGAGTGCTGTGATAATATTTAAGTGGTGTATTTGGATTGAATATCTATCCTATCTCTATAGATAGATATTCTTATATAAATAGAACTCTCTTTCTATTCTTATCTCTGTAACATTTTACACCTATAAATAGAAGTAATACACACAGGAATTATTCACTCTTCTATTCTTATTTTATTTTCTCTTTCTCCATTCTCTATAATTGTTCTTTATTTTACAACATTATATAGGTTGTTAAGTTATAATAGGTTCCTTTATTTTAAAAATAATATGTAACTAACATATAATTAATTAATTAAGTGTAGTGAGTTTAAATAGTTTGGACTTTTATAATATCTGACTACATGACATATTGTAATGGGCTTATAACATGAATTTGAAGATTTAATTAAGAATTTTTTACATAAATACTTTAAAAAAAAAGAAAAAAATTATAAAAACCTCTCACAATAAAATTTTTACAAAAATAATCTCCCACCTTTTCTTTTCTTACAAAAAGACGTTCTGGGACTTCACGTGAATAGTTCAATGCTTACCAATATTCATTTCCATCACCAAAACTCACCTTTCTTAAACCACCAACAAAGCTGAAAAATTAAAACAAAGAAAGATATTAGAAGTTGTAAATATCATTAATTAGCAAGCCAATATCAGTATTAACTTATCAAATCAATTACCTCCCAAAATATGTCTCCTAGTGTAGAAATATAGCAGCTGCAATGGAAACTAGAACTGTGCATAAAGGATTAAACATGGCAGAGAAGAGGGGACCTCTTTGAGAAATGCACCAAGCTTGAATAAGGAAGGAAAGAGCCAGTCCAATTCCCTGCTCCAGAATTTTTTTTTTTTTTAATTCCGTAAATCCCAAATCAGAAATAACATAAGAGTTGATTTGAATAGATGATAATTTCTCTTGCAGGCCAACAATTGAACTCCAACACCACTCCCCTTTCTCTATTTTACTGATCAACCCATCATTCAATTCAAACATAAATAAAATAGCACTGCTTCTTCTTTTCTTTCACATCCAAATTTACAAAAATATGAAGCCTAAATTTCGCAAATAATATGAAGCCTAAATTTCACAAATGAACATGTATCCAAAACTCTAGAAACTAAGAACTAGAACTCAGTTATCATAATAATTCTTGTAAGGAAGTATCGGAAAAAATAAATCTCTTCCTGAACTTAACAAAACTTGTAGCATGTGAATGCAATTGAGTAGTGGAAGAGAACATGGGGAAGAATCTGCTACCCAACTTCCTGCTCACTAATCTCAGTGCCATAGTTGCTACAATGAAGAATTATGTGATCAAAACTGAAACAAATTTCAGATTCCACGTTAAAAAAGAATATTAATTATTCAGGGCAAAGATACATATTTAAAAGAATTGGATAATCTATAACCAGTTACTAACTTCACTGAATGAATGAAAATGGACTAGAAGTATTAACATACAGCCGCATTAAGTGAATTAAAAGTTCTGATGGGCTAACCTGAAGTTTATTGAAATCAGGATGTTCATGTGCGAGTAGAATCTTTAATTCGGTTTCAGCTGCATTAAGTTGTTAGTATAATTTTAATTTTCATGCATATATAGATCCATAGAACACAAAAAAGATCACATTTTCTACAATTCCAATTAGGGATAATAGTAGGTCGGGTATGAGGTGGATTTTGCAAAACTCGAATCCAATCCGCTTAAAAAATAAAATATCCGTCCCGTTTCAGGGCAGAACGGGTATACCCGTTTATATTTATTTTTTATTTTTTTTATTTTCAAATTTTTTAATTTTATTTTCTCATATATATATATTCATTTATATTTTTTTTCTACATATTCATACAATATAATTTATATTTCAAATAAAAAATAAAAAATAAATATATATAGTATTTAAAAAATAAAAAATATATATAATCGAGTCGGGTATACATTACCCGAACCCAATTCGAGTATAAATTAAAAAACTCACCCCGCCCCATTTACTAAACGAAGCGAGTAATTAGGGTCGGGTCGAGGCGGGGCGAGTACCCGGCGGACCGGATAAAATTGTCATCCCTAATTCCAATATGGTGATTTTGCAGACAATCAATGCTAAGGCCTAAAGCAAAAATAAACGAATTCTTCTTATCAAATTCAAGCAAGAACTATCAAAAGGATTCGGTAACTTATCCGCAGAGATGCTGAGCAATTCAAAAGCAACAGGTGGGCACACAAAATTACAGAAAGAACTCCTCAATATGAGGAGAGTCCAAGCAAGATCAAGCTAAAAAATTCTCAAATTTGACACAATAAAATGTAAAAATTGATACAAACCCTAACAAATCCCCCAAATTAACAATTAAAACCTAATCATAGCCTAAAACCCTAACAAATCAAATTAAAAAAAAAAAATAGAATTCGAACCTGTTGGAGAGTTCCAGGCAGCATGAATAACGCACCGCTCTTGAACATTGGATGACAGTTGGTGGAGGGACTAGAAGTGTGCTGGTCCTGCAATGGAGTAGTGGCGGTGGTGGAGATGAGGATTTGGGAGTTTTGAGAAGGGCGTTAAAGGCTATTAATTTTTATTAATAGGGAGGAAGACAAATATAAGAGAGTGCTAAAAATACAAATACACACAACACATATTGATATATTGGACACTATCATAATATAAATGACTAGACAATTAGATAATAGGTCTCACCATATATTAATCACTTATATTATTCATTCCCAATCAATGTGAGATTACTCTTAACACTCCTCTTAAGTGACAATTGGGAATGGACATCCAATTGTCACTTGGACTAGAAACTGGGCTGGCTGGGACTGGACATCCAGCTCGGAAAACTAGAAAAGAAATTCAAACACTTCCCTTAAAACACAACGGTAACACCGAACCGGGCCGCTAGGATTGTACATCCAGATGAGAAATCGAAAAATCAAGAAATCGGGCTAAATCTGCTCTGATACCATATTAATTTTATGAATAGGGAGGAAGACAAATATAGGAGAGTACTAATAACACAAACACACGCAACACATATTGGTATATTGGGTACTATCATAATCTAAATGACTAGAACTAGTCAATTAGATAATAGGTTCTCATCATATATCAACCACTTATATTATTCATTCCCAATCAATGTGGAATTACTCTTAACAAAGGCTGTTGTGGAGAATCGGGTTAATTTCAAATTAGGATAATGCCCTGAAGTTGTAAACAAGAATCGAGGCACGATGCGCAGTGATTTGTGGTTGGTTATGGCTCACTGTGCTCAAGCCTTAGCAAGCGATGACCGGTGATGACAATGGACCTTTGCTCGGACGCAGGTGAAGTTCGATCTGCGACACGAGAAGCAATAGCATAAGCTTCATCACTAGTTGGGTTTTGGCTAAAAATAACCTGAAGAAAAAAAATAAGAAAAAAAATACTTGTAACTTGTCAACCAAGTAACAAGTGAAGCAATTAAGATTTAGTTAGTTAATCAGTAACTTTGATCAATGATTAAGATTCAAAGTTGGTAATCTGACGATCATAAACCCTATAATTTATCTATAAATAAGATCCACTATAGAAGCCACACACACATATATATATATACTCTATATGTAATTAGTAAAATTGAGGAAAAAAAATGGTATCTCTTTTATACTTGAAAGTTTAAGGGATGCTCTTTGAATTTTAACTCAAAATAAATACCTAATAATGACGAAAAAAAAATCCACCTTTCAATTAAGTTTATTACATATTGGCTAGTTCAATAATTATATATATTAAGTTTATTACATATTGGCTAGTTCAATAATTATATATATACACAATATAATAAAACCCTTGCAAAAAATGAACAGTAATTTTGCAATCAATTCGGAGGGTATTTTCGGCATTTCCAAGGCTTTTTATAGGCTATTTGGTTTTTTCAGTGATGTGTGTTTACTATTATGTCCTTCCTAGCTCCTATATAGCTTTTGAAAATGATGTCATTTGAGGAGGATAGTATGGTCTTTTCAAGTAATACGTGGGCCTATCAGTTATCATTATCTTTTATGCCCTTTTACTTTATTGCCTTTTGGTTGTTTATCATATTGATTAAATGGTGCCGTTTCGAATGTCTGTTATTGATAATTCGCTTCGATGCCTATGGAGGAAGAGATTGGATTATTTTCTTTCAAAAATCCTAAGGACATGTTTAATTGTAGAAAATAAGACATTTAGAAAATTACTTAAAAAAATTAGAAAATAAAATTGAGTATTTAGTTGTAATATTTTTTAATTTAAAAAATTAAAAACGTATTTTTAGAATTTTTCAAATTATAACTAAGCCATGAAAAACTAGTTAAAGAAGTTTTCTAAATTAAACTGAATGTTAACAAATGGAAAACACGCTTGTTTTCCACTTTGGCGCACAATGGACTAGTCTTCGAAATACAGTAATTGGCTTTCTTGATATTTTTAATTTTTTTTTTTTTTTTGTTAAGGAATGTTTCGTTGTGTTTAATCTAATTAAATACTTATGCCTCATTTTTGTTTTCAAATTTTCAGTTGGTTTTAGATTTTTTTTATTTTTTAGTTGAATATATATTTTATTAATTTTTAATTTAAAATATTAAATTTGCTATTTTTTAATTAAAATAATAAAAAAATATAATTAATGGTATCATTCAAATACTTGCTTATTACTATATAACTTTTTTTATTCATTATAAAATATTACACTAAATAGTTTTATAATATTTAGCATGGTTTATTTTAGATTTGGAATGCAATTTTAAATTAAAAAGAATTATATTTGTTAGCTGTATATTGTTAGTCAAAATGTTAGGTAGCTGTATATTGTTAGTCAATGGTTAGTTAGTCAATAGTGGTTATAATTAGTCTTCAATTTCCTTCTGTCAAGCCTTCATCACTGCCTGTAATGGTGGTGTATAGTGCAATTTATAGGCTATATATATGATGTATATGTAGTAACAAGATACACAGAAAAGATAGCAAGAATTCATAATTCTCTGAAAAACTTCTTGTTCTCTCAATAGTTATTCTTAGTTAACAATATTTAAGGGATCATATTGTAAAATTATTTATATCTAAAAAAAAATATAAACAATAAATATTTTCAATGCAATCATACTTTTTTTTTTTTTTTTTTTGAAGAATCAATGCAATCATACTTATTAATGCAAGAAAAAAATAAAAAAAATCCTACAAAGAGAAAATAGAAAATGGAGAGCTGGAATATAAAACAAATAAATATGTTTTTCAATTTTTCAATTTTCAATTTAGAAAATGAAGAATTAGAAAATTAAGAAATAGTAAAGAAATCTAGAAATTGAAAACAAAAAAT
This sequence comes from Vernicia montana, assembly GCA_949750685.1. Lineage (NCBI taxonomy): Eukaryota > Viridiplantae > Streptophyta > Magnoliopsida > Malpighiales > Euphorbiaceae > Vernicia > Vernicia montana. The sequence goes on from CATKHJ010456024.1 coordinate 9,351, forward strand.
GTTTTCTATAACTAAACAAGGCCTAATCGTTTCTTTTGTTTATATTCTCTTCTCTTCTACTCTTTTCTTTTGCTGCAGCGCTTCTTATTAATCTATTCTATTGTTCATTTCATTATTTCGCATGTCTATTTTTTGCAATTGATCTGTATTTTGTATGCAAAGATAATTGGGGTTTTTACTTTCAGAAACCCTAATTGTTTGTCCTTATTTTTTCGAATATTTTCTTCTCTTGCGCCGGTCCATATTGTTTCTCTTTTCTTTGATTTTGTTTTGGCTCTTCTGTAATTGGTTTCTTTGATGGAAAATTAGCGGATTTTTGCTTCTTTTGAAATGGGTCTACTGTTGTCTATTTGCAAAAGGTTAGATCTGGTTTATTAATTTCTTTTTATTAATTTTGTATGATTTTGTATGTTGTTTTATTTTATTTTGATTTTTGTAAAATTTGTTCTAATTCATGTTTGTTTTCTGATTTTGTGGTTTGCACATTGCTATTGGGTTGAACATGGTTCTTATTTTTTAGGAATTTCTTGAAGGTTGAAGGTGTTCAGGTTTGTTTCCTTCCTACTGTGTTCATAGATGAAATCTTTTTTTTTAAGCCTTTATTTTTTTTCTTCTTTTTTTCTTCTTTGTATGTGTATGATTTTTTTAATTTTTCGGTAGAAAATTATTTTGTATATATATATATATTGATATTGATGGTTTTTTTTTTTTCTAGCCTTTATTTTTATTTATTTTTTCATTTCGATTTTAGAAAAATTTATATATATTGTTTCCTTTTTTATATCTAGATGTGTAAGATTTTTTTTTTATTATTTTGATAAAATCAGTTTGTATCGACCATTGGCATCTAATTGCTACATATACATTTCGCGTGTTTCTTTGTTTTGCAGTTGATTAGTATAATGCTAAACATCTTATAGTACTATGCATTGCTGATTCTGGAGTTTTCTCGCCCAGTCTTTCTAAGGAGTATAGTCTTATTGCCTCTGAATTTGGTACGTATACTGTTGATTGTGCATTTAACAGGAAATATTCATCATTAATCATATGTTTTATATTATGAAGGTCTTGGAAAGAGGGAAATGTATGAGCTAGTAAGAAATGGGATTGAGTACATATTTGATGATACTGAAGTGAAGCAGGACTTAAAGGATTGTTTGTTACTCTGAGCTACACTGTTCTTACTAATTACATTTTATTAATGCTTTGTATAGATCACATTCCTCTTCATCATCTTCTAAGCAAAACTCTTAATTTTGTTAAATATTGAGCTTAAAAGGTAACTTAACACAATAATATATACTCCATTCGTCCCAAAATATTTGGCATTTTTTTTTTACACGGAGATTAAGAAAGCTAGTTAATTTTTTAATTTTCACCACTTTCTTTCTAAAATATCCCTATTAAAATTTTGTTTTATCAAGTAAATCACACTCCACTCCACTTTAATGATGTTCACGTTAACCAATAAGGGTATTTTAGGCAATTACTTAATTAACTATCAATCAAAAAAGGAAAGTGGACAAAATTTTGAGATAGCAAAAAAAAAAAAAAAAATTCAAACATTTTGAGATAGAATGAGTATATTTTTATTATATATATACATATATGTATTGATAAATAAATTTCTATTTTTTTTTCTTTTTTATTCCAAGTTTTTTTACTTTTGGGTAATGATATCATGCACAATTGAAATATTACAATTATTTTGCAGTTTTTTTTTTAAATGTCAGCAATATTATAATATTTAAGACAGATAAACAATAGATTTATAAATATTCTTATGTTTGTCTAATTTAAATTATAATTCATACATAGTTAACTATTTTCCATTGATGTTTTAAATTTTTATTATTCAAATATTTATAATAATACACTCCAATGTTAAATAATAACACTAATGCAATTAATTAAATATTAAACTGGTGGCATCGCACAAGTGACTTACTAGTTATTAAATATGTATGTTAATGATGCAATGTGTAAGCATTCAAAAAGAATAACTCTAAAAAAATTAAAGAAAAATTGATTTGTAAAATTAAAGTCTATCTTAAAACGATAAAACAAAGACTTAAATACGTCTTACAAATCTTAAATAAACATAAAGAAATAAAGTATAACAAAACAAGTTGAAAACAGAAGCAAAAAATTTAGGTCTGAATTAAAAGTGGCTCGAAAACAACTAAAATGATTGATTTTGGAATTCGAAACAAGTTCATCCATACTTGGTGGGATGGAGAGGTCGTAGGAATAAAAAATCAGTATTTTTCATATAAAATGGGCCTCGTAACTCATTCCGGATCAAAATTACGATACATTATCCGTTATAGATAAAATCTCACTAATTGGGCTTTCGTTTGGGTTTCTGCTTATCCAAACAATCTAAAAACTCATTGCAAACATCCTCTACATCAGTCTCCTCCACTTGGAAAAACTCGACCTAGAGTTGGGCTCAGGATCCGGGTACATTGGTTCATCAGATGAATGGAAAGGAGATAAATCACTTACATTTGATGTATTGGAGATGCCTATACTTTTGGGAAGATCAACAACATAGGCATTATCATTTATCTTTCAGCTGACAATAAAAAGGACCATATTTCTTTGGCTAAAGCTTATTGTAAGTGAATTCTTCCAAAAACAAAGCTATATACCACTGCTTTGGCATGTCTCCACAAATTCTACAAATCAAATTTTCCAAGGTACGGTTGACCACTTCTGTTTGACCATCATTTTAGGGGTGAGCTATTCCACTGAAATTCAAAGCTGAGTCAAATAGCTTCCACAAGGTTCTCCAAAAGTGCCCAAGAAATTTTTTATCCCAGTCTGAAGTGATAGTCTTGGGTACCTGATAAGTGTAAATTATGTTATTAATATTAAGAGTAATTGTTAAGATTAATTCATCTATTTGTTTTGTTAAACTTTAATTTTTTTTTTGCTTTGTTTCATGTTTTCTTAGGTTCTTTGGAAGTTTTTAATGCAATTTTAAGTAATTTGAAAGTTTAAAATTATTCGGAAGAAGTCGGAAACAAAAACGGATAAAAAAAGTACAAAATTAGCTCATTCATACCTGTAAGGCAAGGGCTGCACGGCCGTGCCATTTTTTTTGGAGCTGTCAAGAATTAATTTGATGCTAAGTCAAAGAAAATTATGCACGACCATGCAAGGAAGGTGATGCACGGCTGTGAACAACTAATTTTTGACCCCCAAAGCTCAATGAGGAAGGCAAAAGCCTCTTTTTCCATGAGAAAAATTCACAAGTCTTAGTTTTAAGGATTTAAGAGGGTAAAAATTAAACCGAAAAATAAAAGATAAGAGAAATTCTAAATTTTGAAAATTGGGCCTTCAGTTAGGGGAGCAGTCCATGTTCTGTGCCCCCATATGAGGCTATTCTTAATATTTTTGAAAATTCCCTCACATGGCTTACGCCCCATATGTTCAGCCAAAGTTTCCTATTTGGAAATTTTCTTTGTCTGATATCCTTCCTAATATGATCACAACGTATATGGTAATAGAGTTAGGGGAAGACAAATGACACACATCCATTTTGACAACATCACAATATAACTCATTCTTATATTTGCCAATTGAAAAAGGAATTTTACATCATTCTGTTTCCTTAATACTTTCAACTCCAGATTTAATCCAGCCCAATGAGTATGAATTTAGGTGCTTCTCTACTGTTACTCCCAACTTCTTCACTGTCTCCTTCCCTATGATGTTCTCCATACTGCCACTATCAATCACCACAACAAATATTTTACCAAAAATGGTACATCTAGTCATGAACAATTGGTGACACTAAGATTGCCCCTCCTGTTTTGGAGCTAGCATCATCCTTCTCACTTTGTAATTAGCTCCATCAATCTCCTGGTTCTTAAAATCCTCTTCCTCACCATTTGGCTCACAACATTACTCATCCTCCTCATCTTCTCTTGTGATCACATTCACTATCTTTTTCTGAGGACACTCATTTGACCTATGGCCTGGCTGATTGTATTTGAAACACTTTCCCATCGTTGGTCGAGTATAAGGATTCACAACTTTTCTGGACCTATATTTCCTTCTCCTTTCCTTCAATCATATAATGCTTACCAGCTACCTTATCGTCCTAGTTTCGATCAGTGTAATAGCGGTTATTGTTACTGCTATAACACTCATTATGCCATGTAACCTCCTACCCTGATTTTGCCTTCTCTACTGAACCTGCAACCCTGTAAATATCAAAACCTATTCTATTTCTCTCCTGCTACATCGTCTCTGCCTTCATCGCCATATTCTTAGCTTCAAATAAATTCCTCAAAACTTGGACCCCTAATTCCGTCCCTAATAAAAGGCTTCAACCTATCAAGGTACCTTACTACTTACTGTCCCTCCATCTCTGACAGGTTATTCCTCTCTGCCATTCTTATAAAATTTGTAGTGTACTCATTTACCGACGGACTTCCCTGTTGGCAGCGCTGGTATTGCTGGAACAAGATTTACTTATAATCTGGTGGCAAGAATTCTTGTTTTAGTAGTCTCTTCATTCTATAATAGGTGTGTACACGACCATTTCCTTTTCTATCCCTTCTGCTCTGCAATTTGTCCCACCATGCCGAAGTACCTCCCTTCAATCGACAAGCAACCAACCTAACTTGTTTATCAACAGGAGTCTCCATGTAATCAAAGAACCTGTCAATATCAGCAATCCAATCTAGGAAGTCTTCTATCCCTAAACCACCTTTAGAGTAAGGGATATCAACCTTCAGTTTGAAATTACTACTCTCTCGATCTTCATCCTTTATTTCATACCCATCTTTGCCATTTTCTCTCCTTCGATATCCATTATCCCATTTTCTCCCACCATATCTGGCATTTCTCTCCTCCTCATACTCATCTTCTTCCTCATTCGAATCTTCATCATCATTGTTAACCTATCCACGGATAGGAACAGGTCTGTCAACAGGGTCACCACTAGCTGCATCTACTCCTAGGCTTCTGTCATTATTCCAGTTCTGGTTCACATCAACAATGAGAGCATCTAGTCGATCTACAATCTCATCAAATCGCTCCTCAAAGCTACGAAATCCGAGATCGATCTATTGTTCCAAGCGTCCTTGTAAATGTTGCTCCAATCGTTGCAAAGCTTCGTCCCCAAGGATTGAGGCTCCAACCTCATGAACACCATCACGAACACCATCGCCATTACCACTAGTCGTCATCAGGCTCTGATACCACCTGATGCAGCGTGTAAACGTTCAAAGAGAATAACTCTTGAAAATTAGGGAAAATCAGTTTGTAAAATTAAAGTCTGCCTCAAAATGATAAAATTGAGACTTAAATATGTCTTACAAACTCTAAATAAACATGAAGAAATAAAGTATAACAAAATCGGCATGGCCGGTTTAACCAAACTGTCGGTTTCGGTTTGAAACCGGCGATTTTGGTTTAATAAAATGTTCAAATCGAAATCATAACCAATATTTAAGGTTTCGATTTTGGTTTAGAACCGACCGGTTTTGAATTCGATTTGAAACCTATTTTTTTTTTATGGTCTAAAACTAGTTTCGAACCGATTACTTTATTACATTAATTTTGATTAAAAAATTAATATAACATAATGAAATAATTTAACATAAAATTTTAATAAACAATGAAATTTATTAAAGTATAATTGTATATTAAAAAAAGCTTGCACTTAATATTTACGTTAATTTATTAAAATATAATTGTATGACCGATTTAACCGAATCGTCGATTTCGGTTTGAAACCGGAGATTTTGGTTTAATCCGATTTTTAATAGAAACCGAAATCAAAACCAAACTCCTCATGGTTTCGGTTACAAACCGAAACCATAACAAAAAAATGGTTTTGGTTTTGGTTTTATTTGGCCGGTTTCGGTCTGATTTAACAGTTTCGATTTGATTTTGGTCACCCCTGTAATAAAACAGGCCCAAAACAGAAACATAAAATTTGGGTCCAAATTAAAATTAGTCTAAAAATAATTTAAATAACTGATTTTGGAGTTTGAAATGAGCTCTTCTAAATTTGGCATGATATAGATGTCATAAGGTTTGAAAATCAATATTTTTTGCCTCATAACTCATCATGAATTAAAAATTACGATCCATTATTTATTACTGATAAAATCTCATTGCTTAAACTTTCATTTAAATTTCTATTTATGTGGACGGTCCAAAATTTTATTGGAGACATCCTCCACATCAGTTAATACCTTGTGAAGTCAAAATTTTATTTTATTTAAGAAAAATAATTGATAAAAATAAAGTAGAAACATTGAAATAAATTTTTTTTGCAACATTCAGATACTAACTTTATAATTATCCGTGAATGATGATATGCGTACATTGTGCCTTTTTTTTTTTTTTTTTTTTTTTGCCAAACGTACATTGTGCCATTTGGTGTCCTCGTAAATATATTAAAACTAGAATGAGTTAATTTCTCATGTATATACTGTACAAACCTAATTTGGATGATCTGACGTCTTAGGCCCCATAAAAAATAAGGGCCCGCTCCTCAAAAAAGGCCCTTAAAAAAAAAAAAAAAGTCAATTTTTTTTAAACAACAGTCTTTGCCTAAAAAAAAAAAAAATTAAAAATGAGACCCACTCTAAGAGGGTGTTTGATAACCCAACTTATTACTTAATTTAATATTTTCAGCACTTATTAGTTTTAATATGGTTTGATAACATAAAATGGTCCCAACTTAAAATTTTCAATTAAGTCAAAAACTACTTAAAATGGTAAGTTAAAATAT
>CATKHJ010456073.1:0-22953 GCA_949750685.1 Vernicia montana
TACTAAATTTTGGCATGTGTATACCATTTACTGTTAGTTTATATATCTTTTTAATTTTTTCAAATTTGCAATCAGTATATATAAAGTAGTGTTAGTTTACATATCTTTTTAATTTTTTCAAGTTTGCAATCGGTATATATATAGAGTAGTTGCATATACTAAAAGTATATCAATTTATGGTATACGTATACCATTTATTGTTATTTTATCTTTTTATTTTTTCATATTTCCAATTTGTATAAATATAAAGTAGTTGCATATATCAAAAATCTACTAAAAGTATACCAATTTATAATATACGTATATTATTTACTGTTATTTTATCTTTTTTTATTTTTTCATATTTTCAGTCTGTATAAATATAAAATAGTTGTAGATACAAAAAATCTACTAAAAGTATACCAATTTATAGTATACGTATACCATTTACTGTTACTTTATATTTTTAATTTTTTTATATTTTCAATATGTATAAATATAAAGTAGTTGCAGATACCAAAAATCTACTAAACATATATCAATTTATGGTATACTTATACTATTTACTGTTATTTTATATTTTTAATTTTTTTTATATTTTTAATATGTATAAATATTAAATAGTTGCAAATACCAAATATATACGTAATGTATACTATATTTTCGTAAACATATACCATTTACTATTTTTTTTTAAAGTGTGCTAATGCACTTCTTGATATTATTATCAATTTATCAAAATATTTATAGATAACACAAATATTGACTACATCAATCAATTAAAATGTATAAAAATTAACAATTTTTTTTCTTATTATTAATTTTTTTTACCATTGTTAGTCTCTATTATTTTCCTGTATTTTTCATTTAAATTAGTTTTTATTTATTAAAATATATATGATTATTAAGAGCTTATTTTATAATAAAAAGAAAAAAAATTAATTTTATAATATTATTAAGAAAAAATTTAGAATTGTTGATATTTTTTTTTTAAAATAATATTATTAAGTTGTCATTCTTAGAAAACTCACCATTACATATATGATATAAAGGTTAATAAGAATATTTTTGTAATAAAAAGTAGCTGATTAAGCATTTTTTAAAGTTTTTTTTTAGTGTATTTATATATATATATATATATATATATATATATATATATATATATATATTTGTGTAAAAAACATTAAAATATATGGGTTTATAAATTAAAGCCCAAATAAATCTGGCGGAACATAGATAGCTAAGATTAGAGATTTTTTTTTTTTTTGCCAATAAGATTAGAGAATTGGTCAATAAGGAAATGACAGCAAGGACGCAACTCATACAATACACACAAGAGGACAAGACGTATTTGCTTCGCTGTATTAAAAGTTTAAAACGCGATTTGGAAAAGCTATTGCTTAACAAGTGCTTACATTACAATTATACTTTTTTTAGGTTTTTTTTTTTTTGGAACTAATCCAAATTATTATTCTTAATTAATAATTATTAAAATTTATTTTGTATGTTTTTCTTGGTTTCTTCTTCTGTTACTGGTAGAGACCCATTTTGATCTATAATTCTAATTCTAATTCTAATTCTAATTATAGTTCTACACACATACAAACACCTTGCTTTCCCCAAAAGTTTTCCGATTGTTAAACCCAATTGATTGATTTGATTGTTTTCGAGACAGATCCTAAAAATATGTCATACGCATACCTCTTCAAGTACATCATCATCGGTGATACCGGTAATTGTAATTTATGATTTTCTTCATTGATTGCATATGGGTGGGTTGGGTTCTTATTGTTGATTGAATTTTGCAGGAGTCGGGAAATCATGTCTTCTGCTTCAGTTTACGGACAAGAGGTTCCAACCGGTTCATGACCTCACCATAGGTGTGGAATTTGGGGCTCGGATGATCACTATCGATAACAAACCCATTAAACTCCAAATTTGGGACACGGTTTCTTTTTCCTCCTTTTTATTTCTTATTTATTATCAAAATATCAACATTACTCTTCAATTTTTTGCTCTTTATAAAGCTGTAATTTTTCCATGATATCACAGGCGGGTCAAGAGTCCTTCAGATCTATTACAAGGTCCTATTACAGAGGTGCTGCTGGGGCTTTGCTTGTCTATGATATTACCAGGTAGTATTCATCATTCAGTCTTGCTAAATCTATGAATTGGGTCTTCTGTTGTAAATTATAGTACTTCTTGCTTTTGGCATTTTAATAAACTAACTAAAATCTGGAATCTTTTTAAACAACACAGTTTTTCTCTTGGTTCTTCATATTCTTTCCCGTAAATTATTATTCTTAATCTTACCTAAGGTATTCCAATAATAGCAAGTAGTCTAAATTCTTGTGTGATAACATAGTATAGGTTTGTTTGCTTAGTGTAATTAAGGGCAAGCCTTTGCCAGCTTCAAGTCATAAACTACATTTCATGAAAGAAAAACCTCTGCTGTTAATATTGTGCTATAATTAGTATTGGTGTCTCGTTGTTTCATTTTACAGGAGGGAAACTTTTAATCACTTGGCTAGCTGGCTGGAGGATGCTAGACAGCATGCAAATGCTAACATGACAATTATGCTCATTGGTAATAAGTGTGATCTTGCTCATAGAAGGGCTGTCAGCACAGAGGAAGGAGAACAGTTTGCCAAGGAGCATGGGTTAATCTTCATGGAGGCCTCAGCAAAAACTGCTCAGAATGTTGAGGAGGTAAAGAAACATATTACCTATATGTGTTGGAATGTGTTTGGAACAAAAATTTCTCTTCTTTAACATATGTTAGCTCTTCTAATAGCAAGATTTTTCTGTGTAGGCATTTATCAAAACAGCTGCAACAATATATAAGAAGATTCAAGATGGAGTTTTTGATGTTTCAAACGAGGTCAATTTTCTTTCTTTTACATATTCATTTCATGGATAATCTATTTTTTTAGTATATTTGTCTCCTAGTAAAGCATGTTAGCTTGTAGTAAAGCTTCTATATATCAATTATATGAATTTTGAAGGTTGTCTACATGGTACCTATACATCAATTCTAGTAAAGCAGTTAGCTCAATTGGTAATAATCCCAAGTTGGACTCATGGCTTTAAAAACTAGATTTTTCACCAAAAACAAAAAAGAAGACGAAGAGAGAGATTATGGTTATATTAGTTTTGGTTGCTTGGATACTGCTCTTTGTTATATTCTTCTCTTGGAGAAATCCAGGTAACTTTGTGTTAGAACCTGAGCTCATTAGTGGTACGCTTAGCCCTTAACAGGTGTGTTTGTTACTCAAGTGAAAGAAAGAAAAAAAGATTACATTAATATTGAGGGTTGAAAGTTTATTTTCCTTCACTGGTTTTTGGATTAGTTGGATAGAATCCTAACATTATTTATAATAAGTGAAATTATATTTTTGTCCTTATTTTAGGTGTAAATAGGTAAGGTGCATTTGTTACTCAAGTGAAAGAAAGAAAAAAGATAGAGAGATTACATTTGCTCCCTGTTTGGAAAGTTAATAAAGTGAGGAAAATAAGCAGAGAAAATATTGTTGGTTGAAAGTTTATTTTCCCTTCACTTGAAAAATGTAAAAAATTATAATAAGTTTTTGTCCTTATTTTTTTTTGAAAAATGTGTTTAGAGGTGTAAATAGGTAACTTTGTGAATTTTCTCTTCACTTTCCTCCCAATTTGGGGAGGAAATTTTTTGTGGGACCCACACATCTCTTTCCACCCTTATTTTCTTTTCCTTTCCTTTCCTTTCATTTTTTCTTCCTGTCCCAAACAAATGTAAAGGAAAATATCACTTTATTTTCTTTCCTCTCTTTATTTTCCATCCAACTTTTCACCAATTCAAACAAGGCCCTAAGAATATAGGAAAGAGAAAAGTGAAGCTTCTGGAAGAATCCAAAACTCGGTTATTATTCGCTCATCCTCAATACATTCTCTTCTATTTACCAGCTTAGCTTAATTACAAAATGTGAATCAATCATGGAAATGGCTAAGTAAGAGACTTGTAACAATCCATGACATCAGCAACTAACTTCAGTAACAATTAACAACTTTTGACGTAACTAGTCCAGCTCATCAATCTGCATACCAACTTTCCTTCCCTTTCTGATGCATTGCGTTCTGTACACGTTGGTTTACTTCCAAAATTAGGTATTGGAGGTTGTTCAAGTTGATTAATTGATAAGGTTTGGTTGTTGATCTTTGAGTTGTTGCTGTCCATGTTTTCATGGGCTCAATTGTTTTCAATTTATGATGTTACCCTCTGTTGACGTTCTTCTTGTGAAAAGATAGAAGTGACATTGGGTAATGCCATGAAAATTATGCATATAGGATTTTCACAATAACTAGGGTTTGCTTATCAATAGCAATTCAAATCATGCCAATTTGCATTATTTACGAGTTTGAAGCATGGGCAATAGGCCACTTATTGTAAATATTATTGGATGAGAGTTGTAGATGATGTGGCTGATACTCTTTTTGTGCAGTCTTATGGAATAAAAGTTGGATATGGTGGAATTCCTGGGCCATCAGGAGGCAGAGATGGCTCTTCTTCTCAAGCTGGAGGCTGCTGCAATTGAAAATTCAAACTCATTTGCTATAGTGAACACAAGCAGTTTACACTTGAGATGTGTCTTTTGGGATTTGAATATTGGGACTTGTTTTTGAAATATGCGGATTGAGCGCATGTGATAGATGTATAATCCACCTTGATGTCATGTCTATTGATTGTAAATTCATCAAATGCTTTAGTTTTCTTTTCCCTTTCTATTGCTGGATTGTATTAGTTTGGTTCTTCTTTTGCAGTATTGAAGGAAACACTGAATTGTGAAAAGCAGAATATAGATATTGTTTTGTGTTAATGTTTTAAAGTAGAATTGTTGGGGGAGCTAAACCAAGTGGGTTTCATAATTTATATAAAATCCAAGCCATTGAATGTTGAATAATGTTTCAATCTTAATGATTTAAACCATTGTAGAATTCACTAATAATTTGATCGTGGAAGCAACTTGCTTGGATTAATTTTATGCTTACCAACACCATTAGATGCTGATTAGCATCTGTCTCTGTGTTGTACTTGCGCTACATATTATTATCATTTTATTTGAATAACAAAACAAAAACAAGTTAATCCTTTGGATGTAGAATTTGCTATACTATCTATCTTTAATAGCATAAAACACTATTACAACTATTAATCTAAGATGGATCGAACTGTAAAGCTGATATTGGCACAACCCAGATGCAAACTTGGGGTACGTGTAGCAGCTCCAGCTGGGAGTAGTGATGCATGTCTGCCTCTACTGGTGACATAAACACAAGACGGCGAGAAATACAATTATTATAATAGTTAAGTGTATTAGATAATAATAATAATTACTACTTGCAGTAGAAATTAATTTAATTTTAAATAAATTAAAATCGTTAATGTTTCTCCTTCCATTTTCCACTCTCCGTTAGCTTCGTCTCTCTGTTGTCCGTCGCCGTCAGAGGAGGAAGCTCATTTTCTAATATTTAACCTACGTATATATAAATATTTTTTAATAAATGAAATAAAAATTTTCTGCTTGTTCAATTGTTTCACTCGTCTTCCACTTTGGGTCGAGACAGAGACAGAGACAGAGACAGAGACGGACAGATACAGATTCAATTTAAGGAGGAATCCGAAAATCCATTTATTTCTGATCTGAAAACGAATCAAAATCAGCGGATCCGTTGAATTTCTTATTCGTAAGCTTCAAATTCTCTCTTATTTTCTCTCACCTTTTAAATCCATAATCAATCAATCTATCTAATTCTAATTAATCTCGATTAATAGATCACTTATCGTTGCTGTTATTATTTAATGGCTTCACCTGGTAATCCTCCAAATCAAGGAGGTGGAGGTGGTGCTTTTGATGTGAATAAGCTGTTCAAGCCATCTTCCAGCCCTATGAATTTGAATATGAATTTGAATTTGAATAACATGAATATGATGCAACCATCACCATCACAACAGCAGCAACAGCCTCCTCCGAGTCCCAGTAACTCAAACCCAACTGCTTCTGGCAATCTCACCTCTTCTCCTTCCTTTCCTCTCCCTTCTTCACTTCCTTCCTCTTCTCCTCCTTATTTGACTCCATCTTCTTCTTATCCTCCTCCCACTGGTCCTTACCACCCTTATCACCCTCACTACCTCTCTCCATATCCACCTCCATCTCCTCCTCAACACCTTCAACAGCATCACAATCAGTTCCTCACTAACATGCAGCACCACAATAGACCTCCACCCCTCTCTTCTTTTCCTCCTCCTTCTGCTGCTGTCACTCCTCCTCCTCCATTCTCCCCTAATAACCCTAATCCTGGTGGTGTCTTGATGGACATTCTCACCAATCAGACCCACCAACAGCAGCAACAACAACAACCTCCTGCTTCCACCAATCTCACCATGCCCTTCTCTTCACCTTCTTCTTCATCACCTGTATCCAACTTCAATACTCCCGTTCCTTCTGCTCCGCCTGTCAGTTTGGCATCCCCAACTCATCAGTTGCAGCAGCCCAGCCCAACTCCCGTGAGAATGCTCAGCAGCAAGCTCCCTAAAGGTCGCCATTTAATTGGCAATCATGTCATGTATGATATTGATGTCAGATTGCAAGGAGAGGTGCAGCCACAACTTGAAGTCACTCCCATCACCAAGTATGTCTCCGATCCTGGCCTTGTACTTGGCCGTCAGATTGCTGTCAATAGAAATTACATTTGTTATGGACTCAAGCCTGGAGCTATTCGCATCCTCAATATCAATACTGCCTTGAGATCCTTGCTTCGTGGCCATAACCAGGTTAGCCTTTTCTTCTTGCAAAGCTATTCTTGTTTTTCTTTAGCTAAACCTATTTATCATGTTCACACACAAAATGATTATTAATTTCATCCCCATGAAAGTTTGTTCCTTTAGTTGATGTCAAATCAGATTTTGATGATTCAAGATATTGTCTCTGAAGAATATTTGTTGTCGACTCATCTCATGAAGTTGCAACAATTGGATTGGTTGTTTGTAACAGCTGCAAAAGTTTTTTACCTCTTTATAACTAAATAGTGCTGAGCCATGTATTTCAATAACCATTTATAGTTCTAATGTAAGCATGCTAACTACCTCACAGAAAGATTTGAATCCATTATCGTGTATAGATCATCTCAAATCATATGTGGTTGTCTCTCTAGCTTTGGTAACAATAGTTTGCTCTGACCTTAATGAACTTTGCAATGCTGCAAATTATCGATCTTATTATTCTTCACTGTCTTTTGCTGTTTGTGCTTTTTGTTTCAGGTTCATACCTTGTCCCAATCCATTGTCAATAAGTTTTGCATTGCTTAAAATGCTTTGAAAGACATAAGGTTCCCGTCCATGTGATAGAATTATAGTTTGGCCACTCTTGGTTTCTGACTACTTCTTCTGTCATTTGATTTGTTAATCTGTAGGGAGAAAAAAGGTAGTCTTTTGATATTGCTTTCTCCTGACGTAATATACCACAGACTTAATGTTGAGAGCATTTCCATTTATATTATTCCTTACTGTTTTGCATGTAATTCTAGTCAACCAGTTACTTGAACTCCTCCATAGAGATTAATTCCTAATATGTATAATGGAACTTTTCATTTAGTATTATACAGATGTACACAGTTGTTGGATGGACTTGCCGAGTAAGCTTCATTGATTTCATTCTTTTGGTTTACTGAATTTTTCATCTCTCAAGTGGTGACCACAACTGGTTAAATCTTGTATTTTCCTCTACCATGGAACATATTTCCTTTTTGTTTGGATCATTATCAGTTAGTTATTTCAGTACTTCATTATATTCTTGTCACCTTGAAACATATTTAGGCTTCCTTGTCTATGTTATAATTCCCAGATACAGCATGCAATAATTGAACTTCCAGGTCTCTCTCTCTAAGTCATTCACATGCACTTTTTTTTCAATGTAGAAAGTAACAGATATGGTGTTCTTTGCTGAAGATGTTCACCTTCTGGCCAGGTAACTTTTTGTGTTATTAAACAGGCAGACATGCATAAAACAATAAAAAATAGAAAAGCCAAATCTTCTAATTTTAATTCTTGCAGTACATGCATTGATGGACGGGTCTTCATACGCAAGATCAATGAGGGGCCAGATGAGGAAGAGAAGCCTCAAATTTTTGAAAGAATTGTTCTTGCCCTTCAGATAATTGCAGAGGGAGAATCAGTCCATCCACGAGTGTGTTGGCATCCTCACAAACAAGTAATACTGGATTCTGTTATTCATGTTATCCATAAGTTAACTAACATTTTTTCTTGATACCGTTTTCTTTTTCTTTTTCTCTACTTCTTTATTGGTTTGAGCTTATGATTTTGAGTTTTACATACTTTTATATGGGTCTAAAATCATTACAGGAAATTTTGATGGTTGCAATTGGAAATCGGATCTTAAAAATAGATACCATTAAAGTTGGAAAAGGTGAAGGATTTTCAGCTGAGAAACCTCTTAACTGTCCCATTGATAAGTTAATTGATGGGGTCCAGCTTGCTGGCAAACATGATGGTGAAGTTACTGAGTTGTCAATGTGTCAATGGATGACCACCCGTTTAGCTTCAGCTTCTGTAGATGGCACGGTTTGTTTTGCCCTTTTCACCTTGTTTGCTTTGTGGTATTGTAGTTTGCCCTCTTATTATAGTTAAAGATTGTCTAGTCATTCTTCAGCAAGGACCTGATCCTGATCTCCTCTTTCCTCCCTTCCCCCTCCCCCCAAAAACAAAAACAAAAAGGGGGAAAAAATCATTGGCTGATCAATGTCTGTGGCAGGGATAGTGCCATGAGAAATTTAGTGTGAATTCATATTTTAGATGATTTTTTGCCAGCCTTGGCTATGGTCAGTATGTGCACCAGTTAAGTAGTTTATTACTCTATGCTCTTTTTTGTGCTTGTCATCAATCATTCTGTGCTCCAGGTCAAGATTTGGGAAGATCGGAAGGCAGTGCCATTAACAATATTGAGACCACATGATGGTAACCCTGTAAATTCTGTGGCATTCTTGACTTCCCCTCACCGCCCTGATCATATTGTTCTTATCACTGGGGTAGGCCCTATTTTTCCCTTCAAATTAAAGATGGTGCATAATCATGCTTAACTTGTTTGAGGTCCATAGAATAGTTTGTTATGCAACTCTGATTGGTGTTTTACTTCCAATTGTGCAAATGATCTAGTAACGTGGCCTGATGGAAGTAGTGTTTTATAGTTTGCATTCTCTCATGTATTGGTTCTTTTTTTTTTTTTTAATAGTTTCTTCATGTACTTTGATTTAAACCTTAGTTAAATGTCTTCTTTACAGGGCCCACTGAACCAGGAAGTGAAGATTTGGGCCTCTGCAAGTGAGGAGGGCTGGCTGTTGACAAATGATGCTGAATCATGGCAGTGTAGTCAGACTTTGACCTTAAAGAGTTCTGCTGAATCCAGCGTTGAGGATGCGTTCTTTAATCAAGTAGTAGCACTGCCCCGTGCTGGCTTATTTCTGTTGGCAAACGCCAAGAAGAATGCTATTTATGCAATACACATAGAATATGGATCATATCCAGCTGCAACCCGCATGGATTACATTGCTGAGTTTACAGTTACAATGCCTATTTTGAGTCTTACTGGAACTAGTGATAGTTTACCAAATGGCGAACATATTGTTCAGGTTTACTGCGTCCAAACACAGGCTATTCAGCAGTATGCATTGGATTTGTCACAGTGCCTACCACCACCTATGGAGAACTTGGAGTTGGAGAAAACTGAATCCAATGTTTCTCGTGCTGTTGATGCTGCTAATTCTGATGTTTCCACTATTATAGAATCATCTCATGGAAGCAAACCAACTGAGGTGCCCATAGGTAAAGGGACAACCATATCATCTATGGTTTCAAGCAGTTCTGAAAGTGCTCCCATAGCAAGCCATCCTGAAAGCTTGGTTTCTTCTGAGGTCAGTAGCTTACCAGATATTGGTACTTCAGGTGTAGAATCTAAGGCAAGTGCTTTGCCATCACATAACAGTATTGAAAATATCAACACTGTTTCTCCTCCACTTCCTTTGAGTCCACAGTTATCTCGAAAGTTGTCAGGTTTCCAAGGTCTGTCAAATAGCACCGAGCCTACTATGCAACTCGATCATGGAGTTGATCAGCCTGTTCTAGATTATTTGGTTGGGCACAGAATGGACACTGTGAAAGACAACATGGCTGATACCTCTTCCTCAGGTGACAATTTGAGGAAGGGTGAGAAAAACATGGCACAAACTGACATCTCAGTAGTTCCTGAACCTCCTGTAATGTTTAAACACCCAACTCATCTTATAACCCCGTCGGAGATACTATCCAGGGTTCCCTCATCTTCTGAGAATTTTCAAGTTAGTCAAGGCCTGAATCTGGGAGAGGCAAAGGTCCAGGATGTGGCCATCAGCAATGATATGGAAAGTGTTGAAGTAGAGGTTAAAGTTGTTGGAGAGACAGGAACCAGTCAGAGTAATGACTTTGACTTGTCTAGAGAATCCCATGTCAATGTCCCAGAGAAGAAGGAAAAATCATTCTATTCTCAGGCCTCAGATCTTAGTATTCAAATGGCCAGAGACTGTTGTGTGGAAGCTTATAGTGCTGGGGGAATACGACAATCTGGTGAAGGTGGTGTTGCTGAGGTACCAGATAGACCTCCTAATAGTGGTGAAGATGAAGAACAAGATATAAGAAAAGACATACCAGCAAAGGTTGGTGAAGCGGAAACCCCCACTGTAGTCCCACAGTCCCCAGCCCCATCTGCAAAAGGAAAGAAACAGAAGGGGAAAAGCTCTCAATTGTCTGGTCCATCTTCCCCTTCTCCAAGTCCTTTCAACTCCACTGATTCGTCCAATGAACCAGGCTGCAGTTCCATTGCCCAATCTAGTGATGCTGCTCTATCTCAATTATCAGCAATGCAGGATATGCTTCCTCAGGTGATTAAAGTTTAGAAATTGAATTTTTTCTGCTTATACATTTTGCCATTGTGTGGATATATTTTGATGAGTTCTATGCAATTCTCCATCATCTGTTTTCTTCTAAGATCTGACTTATATGTTATGATCCATTTTCGAAGACTTTTGCTTGGCACATTAGTTGCATTATGTTCTGGTCTTGAGAAGATCGTGTCTCCCTCTCTCTCTCTATGGGTGGGAGAAATGATTGTGCAGATGACAACAATAGCTAGTTATGTCATCAAAGGAAAAGGAAAATAGGTGATCAGAGGTGGTAGCAATACTGAATCATAATGGTGATAAATGTTGATGCCTATATTGGTTGCTCATTGTGAACTGGCATTGGATGTAGTTGTTAACAACTTCCAGCCTTAATATTATGCATCTCCATTTTTCTTGCCAAGTTAATTCTAGGATTTGAGGTGAAATTGTTAAATCAATGCAGGAATTGCATGCTAAACATAAGACTTGGATTTTATTCTACCAAACCCAAGTATTGCTCCCAAATCTGATCCCAATCCTATTAAACTTTACTGAAAAACATCTTGATTTTCTCCTTGTCTCTTTTTCATATAAAATATTAAGCATTTGTCACTTCTGTAGACATGTATGTTATAACCCAAAGAGAAGGACTAATGATTTTGTTTTAATTTCATAGTTACTCAGCATGCAGAAAGAAATGCAGAAGCAAATGAATATGATGATCTCCGTTCCTGTTTCCAAAGAAGGTAAAAGACTAGAGGCATCCTTGGGCCGGAATATCGAGAAAGTTGTCAAGGCTAATACTGATGCTCTATGGGCTCGTTTCCAAGAAGAAAACACAAAGCATGAGAAGTTAGAGAGAGACCGTACACAGCAGTTAACCAATTTGATCACAAATTGTGTAAACAAGGATTTGCCAAGCACTTTAGAGAAAACTTTGAAGAAGGAGATAGTGGCAGTTGGACCTGCTGTAGCTCGGGCAATTACTCCCATTCTGGAGAAAAGCATATCATCAGCCATTACAGAGTCATTCCAGGTTAAATGTTAAGCTTTTCAGTTATCAACATTTCTTGTCTTGTTTTGCTGTCCTATTGAATCAGAAGAATCAATTTTGTCCTTTATAATTTTTTGAATCTAAGCACTCCATCTTTTAGGTCTCTTGTTGATTTAAAATGCTCCATTGTTTGCTAGGATCATTAGCCAGAACCATCAATTGATCCTACCTATTATTTTCTGTTTCAGCTATCTAACCAATAATTGCTTTGCCCTATATGGTGGACTTGATCCATCAATTGCTGAACCATCCAACTCCCATGGCCCATTGAAATGCAACTTAATTGTTTATAAACTTGATAATCTTTTTCCCTGAATAGGCTTGTTTATGTGTATTCGCAGAAAGGGGTGGGGGAGAAAGCTGTGAATCAATTAGAGAAGTCAGTTAGCTCGAAACTGGAAGGCACAGTAGCCAGACAAATCCAATCACAATTTCAAACTTCTGGCAAGCAAGCTTTTCAAGTAATTTGCATTTAACTATGAATCAGTTCTTTTAAACATTATTTTTATGTCAGTTAAAAAAAAAAAAACCATTATTTGTATGATTTTATCTGGCATGAACCTATCTGTTTATTAGTTAAATATTGAGTTTTTTGTTGCAGACGTTTAGATTTTTTTTTTTTTCTCATTAGGATCTTAGAGGACTTTTTTGCCTCAGTTTTATTAGTTAATTGTCATATCATTTGTTGGCTTGAATAGACTGAGGGATGTTTTAGTTTTTCCCTTGCTGGTATGACCACTGATGTCCTTAATGTGCTACTATGGAACTTCCCTTTCTTTCTTAGTCTTTTTCAATATGCAAGGGCTACTACTTCTCTGCTTCTACTGAATGGTCTATACTTGCAGGATGCACTGAGATCTAGTTTGGAAGCTGCAATTATTCCTGCATTTGAGATGTCATGCAAATCTATGTTTGATCAAATTGATGCCACATTTCAGAAAGGTCTTATTAATCATCTAAATGCTACTCAACAGCAGTTTGACTCTACGCATTCTCACTTGGCCATTGCTCTTAGGGTAAGCGTAATTGTGATACTTTCTGCAGGATGCAGGTTAAACATCCCAATATTTCTTACTGGTTATTTATTGCAATTTTTATTGTAATAAGTATAATTTTGTTTTGGTAATTTCCCTTATATTCTAAAAAAATCCATGACTGTTATTTTTTCATCCTTGTTCAAGTTTGGGCAGATTTAACTAATAACCATACATGTTGCTTTTTATGTTTCTGTTTGACCTATGTTTGGCCTTACTAATAGAATGTGATAGCAGGGGATTATTTGAAATGGATAAGTTCAACTGTTTCGTATTGTTATTCAACTTGTGAACTCTCTTTATAAACCTGTTGCTGCACCATGCTCTTAAGTCTACTTCATGTATTTTTCTTTTATTTATTGTGTCTGGATGCAAGTTAAAATGGCGCCAATTAAATAGTCTCCATAGCATTCTCAGTGTTATTATGACATCAGGAAACCTATAGCAAAGTGCTTTTTAGGCAAGACTATATCCTGTTGTGTAGGCAGAACCAATATGTTTCATAATTTATCCTTCATTAGCCAGCAGGTTTGCAGTTATTTTCACATATTGTGTTTACAACCATATGTTATTGAAACTGAATGTAAATTGGGATGCTTTGACAACTGCAGGATGCTATCAACTCTGCATCATCAATCACTCAGACCCTAAGTGGAGAATTAGCTGAGGGCCAACGCAAGCTCTTAACTATTGCAGCTGCAGGTGCAAACTCCAAAGTGGGAAATCCCACTTTAAGTAATGGACCATTGGCTGGTTTACACGAGATGGTATGCTTTTTGAGAATTATTGAGGATGTAATAAGTAGTGTTACTTGCAGAGAGCAATAATCTGTTGTAGTAACTACTTGTAAAGAATTTTTGGTTGTCTCTGACTTCCATTGTGGTTACCAGGCTGAGGCACCTTTGGATCCAACAAAAGAATTGTCCAGATTGATAACTGAGTGCAAATTTGAGGAAGCATTCACAGCAGCCCTGCGGAGAAGTGATGTCTCAATAGTTTCCTGGTTATGTTCTCAGGTACATTCTGCCATTACTTGTTCACAAATACACTTACAGCTATGCTCTAAACTGGAGTCTACTTAAGTGAGGATTAATATTCTCACACGTCCTTTGCCTAGGGACTGGAAAACTTTGATAATGAATTAAAAGCCACATGTAAGTGCTGAAATGTATATAAAATATGTTCAAATCAGGAGAAATTAAGACAGATGAGCAAATTGAGGATCTATCCAACTTGGGACAAATATATTTCACTTGTTTTCATCCTAGATATTGCATTTTGGATATATCTATGCTCTTCATGACCAAAGCTATCCTTATAGACTATCAGTTTGAAACAAATCATTGGATAACTGGGTCGGTACAACTTGAGAATTGAGATCACCAAGAAGTACCTATAGCAGAGTAACACATGGTTATATGTCTTTGAAATTTTACCAAGTTTGATATCAAGTTGACTAGTACAAAGTTACAAGTTTCTGTATGCATTCTTTGTCTTACAAATTTTCCCACTGGTTCTCATGGCAAAAATGTCAGAAAGACCAGGCCAGCTCATGATGGAGAACTTAGGTTATGGGATTTGTCTAATAACTTAAATTATTTGTGATTAGAGGTTCACATTGAATTGATAAATTAAAGTGAATTGTTGGAAGATCAAATTTAATTGCTGTGGCTTCTAATTCATGGGAACTTAAACTGTGCACTTGGCCAATTCACAATTCATATTTGCTCTCGTCTTTCACCAGGTTGATCTACAGGGGATTTTATCCATGTTACCACTGCCCTTAAGCCAAGGAGTTCTGCTGGCCCTTTTACAGCAATTGGCTTGCGATATTGGCAAGGATACTTCTAAAAAGCTGACATGGATGACAGATGTGGCTGTTGCTATAAACCCTGCTGATGCAACGATCGCAGTCCATGTGAGACCAATATTTGATCAGGTTTATCAGATATTGAGCCATCAAAGGAATCTGCCCAGTACATCTGCTTTAGAAGCTTCCAGTATACGTCTTCTTATGCATGTCATAAATTCTCTGCTAATGAGCTGTAAATGATTCTTCCCTTGTCCCTGTTTCTGTGCAAATATGTAAGATAGACTTTTGGTTTGTATAGGAATCTAGGAAGTATGATTTGTATGAATTAGTGGTACCTCTTTTTCTCTTTTCATGTTTGCTAGTCTTAAAAACAGTGAATTTCAATGCATGCTCAGTTAAATTGAGCTAGCATATTATTTGTGTACTCGTAGTTTCTTTTTATAGTTTTACTTGCTATGACTTGATGGAAAAAATGGCATGATTATTACTCTTTTTTTTTTTTTTTAAACAACAATATATACACACACGGATTAGGAACATGGCACATTTCTTTACAAAATCATGACGATTTTATAAATGCATGCTAACTTATATATTTAACATATGTTTTGACCACAAGCGATGTGGTATTCCAAAAGACCATGCTGATGTGGCATGATTATTACTTTTGTGCAAGTTAAAAGCTTTATCTAGGAAAAATTGAAGTAGATATGCTAAAATAAGAGCATTTCAGTGATGGTATTGTGAATGAAATTATGAGTGAAAGAAACAAAAGAACGAATTCTACCAACATTGACCAGTTTCCCACCTCCTAGTTGGCCGGAATCCTGAAATATTGTTGGATGCAAAATTTCTCAAGTGACAATGAGCAGATGTGGCACCAATGGACAAATCATAGTTGGCTCTAGCTACAGGATCAGATAACGTAGCATATGCATTGTGGGTTTGTATGAAAAGTCCGCCAATAGGATATGAGGTAGAGGCATACGGATGGTAGAGTTTTGCTAAACTTCGGTAGGCAGCCTTGATTTCAGTTTGGGAGGCATTATGGTTAATGTGGAGAAGTTGATAAAGCGTGATAGGTGGTGATGATTTTGTTTCAAACGAAGGTATGCTAATGTTGGGTGCCGCAGCAGTGACTAAGAAAGTGGAAAGTGAAGGTTTGGCTCGTGGATGGTAATGGATTGAAGGGAAAAGATGTAGTGTGGTGTTAGGTGGTAAAAAAAGGGTGCTAGGCAACATTGGTGAACTTAATTGAATTTTTATTTCTTGTTTTAAAAGAATTTTTTTCTAAAAATAATAATAATAAAAATAAAAAAGGAAGAAGAAGAGGGAAAAAACATAATATACATGTGGATCAAAAATGAAAGATAGGATGATGTAAGTTTTAATTTTTTAATTATTATGAAGAGAGAAAATAAAATAGATTTATATTTTTTTTTTGAGAAAAAATTAAATTTATATTTAGTTTTACTTAAAAAAAAAAATAAGTTGTAAATATTTTTATTAAAAAAATAAATGTGGTGAAGGAATAAGATGGAAAGTGTTTAAAAAGTGTGTTAAAAATAGTGTTGCTAGAATTCCACGTTGATACTGTGTTAGTTATAAAGAAAGCGAGAGGCAGTGGACATTGGGCGCCTACCTTCTCGCCTTGGGCAGTAGCACGTAATTATTTGGTGGAAAGATTGTGGCTGGCTTGCTCTCTCTTTTTGTGCAAAAATAAAGATAAAAAAGCGTGTGTGCTACACAACTACGAGCTCAGCTCAGCTCACATTTTGGCATCTAACCAACATGAACAAATCTATTCTCTCATTTTCAGAATCACCAAGGATTAAAAAATATGCATGCAAAAACTGTAATGACAAAAGCTGCTAGCTTTTGGATTCTCTGTGGTGGATTTCAAATCATGATCAGCAAGAACTTCTTTCGTCCATTTCCAAAACGCAAATGGAGTTTTATTCGAAATATACCCTTTTGTGCTTCTCAGTTTTCCACCTTTAGTGTGTGTGTGACTGAGTCAGATAACGAAGGTTTGGACCCTTCGCTCATGATTCAAGACAAGGACCTTCTCCGCCACAGCCTCACCCATTCAGGAACAGGCCTTCATGTTCTGGACCTCATCGATCGTGGTTCTTTGGAACCCGATAGAACTCTTTACCATAAGTTGCTAAAGAAATGTACCCATTTCAACAAACTCAAAGAGGGGAAAATAGTCCATGCCCACCTCCTCAGTTCCCAGTTTACACATGACCCTGCTATGCAAAATACCATTCTCAACATGTATGCCAAGTGCGGATGTTTGGATCGAGCTCGTAAGGTGTTTGACGAAATGTCTATAAGAGATGTCGTTACTTGGACTGCCTTGATTACTGGGTATTCACAACATGATCAACCTGAGGATGCGCTTCTTTTATTTCCTGAGATGTTGAGGCTTGGCTGCCAACCCAATCACTTCACATTGTCCAGCTTATTAAAGGCTTCTGGGGTCGGACCTGGCGATTTGCATGGTAGGCAGCTTCACGCTTTTTGTTTAAAGTATGGTTACACTTCTAATGTTTATGTGGGTAGCGCTCTTTTGGACATGTATGCTAGGTGTGGCCATATGGAGGAGGCACAGTTGATCTTTGATGCTCTGGCGAGCAAGAATGAGGTGTCTTGGAATGCTTTGATTGCTGGCCATGCTAGGAAGGGTGACGGAGAGCATGCCTTTTGTTTGTTCTCTAAAATGCTAAGAGAAAATATTGAACCGACTCAGTTCACCTATTCTATTGTTCTTGGTGCTTGTGCTAGCATTGGATCTCTGGAGCAAGGCAAATGGGTTCACGCTCTTATGATAAAGTTTGGTGTAAAGCTTGTTGATTTTGTTGGAAACACTTTACTTGGCACATATGCAAAATCAGGCAGCATTGACGATGCAAAGAAAGTTTTTGATAGGTTGGAAAAGCGGGATGTTGTTTCTTGGAATTCTATGCTTGCTGGATATGCACAACATGGACTTGGGAAGATAACTTTGCAAAAGTTTAAAGAAATGTTGAGGATTGGAATTGCACCTAATGAAATAACCTTCCTTTGTGTTCTTACTGCTTGTAGTCATGCGGGGCTTTTGGTTGAAGGACTTTATTATTTCAACCTAATGGGGAAGTATAAGATAGAGCCACAAATTTCACATTATGTGACAATTGTTGATCTTCTTGGTCGGGCTGGCCATCTTGATCGGGCCCAGAAGTTCATAAGAGAAATTCCAATTGCCCCCACTGCTGCTGTATGGGGAGCGCTGCTTGGTGCTTGTAGGATGCATAAGAATATGGAATTAGGTACTTATGCGGCAGAACGAATTTTTGAGCTCAATTCTCATGATTCAGGGACCCACATGTTGCTTTATAATATCTATGCCTCAGCTGGTAGATGGAGTGAAGCTGCAAAAGTGAGGATGATGATGAGAGAGGGCAGAGTGAAGAAGGAACCTGCTTGTAGTTGGGTGGAGCTCAAAAATGCAGTCCACATGTTTGTGGCAGATGATGATGCCCATCCGCAGCGAGAAGAGATTCATAAGATGTGGGGGAAAATTAGTGAGAAGATCAAGGACATTGGGTACACCCCAGACACTAGCCATGTGCTATTGTTTGTGGACCAGCAAGAGAGGGAGGAAAAATTGCAGTATCATAGCGAGAAGCTTGCTTTGGCATTTGCACTTCTCAACACATCTCCTGGATCCACTATCCACATCAAGAAGAATATCAGAGTTTGTGGTGATTGTCATTCAGCTTTCAAGTATGTGTCAAAGGTGGTGGACAGGGATATCATTGTTAGAGATACAAATCGGTTCCATCATTTTCGAGATGGTTTGTGTTCTTGTGGGGACTATTGGTAGTACTAATGTTTGAGGTGGACTAAACTAGTGAACTTTGAAGGAGTGGTGATGAGATGCTAGGCTATTGAATTGGTTTAAATGTTACTTAGGCTTCTGGTTTAAGATGAAAATTTTGATCTTTCTTCTATGAATGAGAAGGGTGCTGCTGGAAGCAGCTTCAAGGAGAAAACACTGTTGATAACTTGATATCATGCAGTTCTTGTGTTCTTGTCTTGGGACTACCCAAAGTACAAGGCACATCTAGGCAGACTGCAGAAGTAAGGTGGTACACAAATGCTACAAAACTGGAAACCTGATTTGGACACAAAAGCTTAGGTGCATACCAGTCATTTTCTTGAAACGATCATCAATCAACAATATATTTTGGACAATTATAATAGCAATTGCTAAAACTACTTTGGGGGTGGGAATTGTGCAATTAAAATTCTTCTAAGCTCTCTCACTTTCCATTCTAATTTTCCACACAATTGTTTGTGGGATTTTTGTATATAAGTTGGAATTAGGATATAAAGGTACAGCTCTAGCCTTCGGTTTATCGGTTTGGTTAAATGTAGTACTACTTGGATTCTATGTGAAATATTCATCTGTCTGTTCGAAAACTTGTTCGCCATTTTCAAAAGATGTTTTTTATGGTATGAAGCAGAGGAGATCTGACCTGAGTTGGTGTATAAATTGAGACAATCCAATTCGAGTTTCTCTACTTTTTTGGCAAGGAAATTCGCACCGGAATGTTTGCAACCTCTGATGGATATTACAGATGACGCCATTTTCCGGGATAAAAAGTGAGGCAAGTCTTTATCACTCTTTTTGTTATTATCCTCTCCATTCTATTTTGTTTTGATTTGGACTCGAACTACAATTCAGCTGAGTTTAACTGGGTTGGACTCTGAGTTGAGTGTCTGAGTTATCTCATTGTCTTTTTTCTCTGCCTATCTTCTCTCTTTTCCATCATCTTTTTCTTTATTATTTTATATTTCTTATCATTATCTTTAATCTACTGTATTAATAAATCGATTTATAACAAAAAGTCAATTTTTACAGGGATACTTACTCATTTCAGATGTCCCAAATGGACATATTTACTCATTTGACCCATTAAAATTAAAAGGGTATTTACTTATTTCCTCTCGTGTTCTATAAATATGATCAATCATATTTATACAATTTCAACCGTTTAATTCAAAATGTACGGTTGAGATTTTATCATCTAATAAATAACCACACATCTTATAAAAATTTAAAATTAATTTCTAATAAAATTTCAACCATTTATTATCAAATGAACGGTTGAAATTGTATTAACACAGTAGATTATATTTATACAAACATGAGATGATTTAATAAATAACCACATATCTCATAAAAATTTAAAATTAATTTCTAATAAAATTTCAACCATTTATTATCAAATTAACGGTTGAAATTGTATTCATGATAGGTCATATTTTATACAAATATGAAAGGATTTTAGAGGAAAACTGGAATTATTTTATACAAATAATGGGATTCTTTTTTTTTTAGAGTAACACTGGGATTTTTTTAGATGGATTTTGTATGTTAACGTAAACTAGGTTAATAAGATTTTCAAATATTATATGACACTCGCATTATATAAATTCAAATAAAATTCATATATTTAAAATAAATGATAATTGTAAAACATGAAAAATAGGGTTTCTGACCAACCAATACAAGAAACAATTTCATTAATTATTTAATAATTAGATGATTAAAATGCAAGAGTGGTACAATAATTTGAAAAATTAATTATTTACCAAAAAAAAATAAAAAGAAAAACTAATTACAATCTGCACATGGCTATGCCTTTCATGTCAATTGAATGCAACAATAATATTAGCAGTCAATTGCAATGATAGTGTAATTATTCCTTCAAAAAAAAAAAAAAAAACAAATGGGGATCATAATTTGTTAAGAAAGAAAATGTATATGGGATAGAGATTTAAACCCCTGAACCCAATCAAACATGAATTGGTTTCTCAACCCGAACATATAAAGTTAATTTGCATTTAATATAAATCTACAAATACATTTTGAATATAATAAAAATCCATCATTATCCAAATCATCAAGAATTTTAAGGGTGTTAATATACATTTATATTGTGTATATTTAAAGTTATTTTATATTGTGTATATTAACACTCTCTAATCTATATAAAAAAGAGTTATTATTTAATATATTCATTCATATACTCTTTTTTTTTAAGTTTTGATAGATGATACTTCTCATATCAAGAATGATATTTAGATTTAATCTCTTTGTATGGGCGGGTGATATTAAGCCTACAAGATAAAGAAACAGAATCCGGTCAAAACTTGTGTTTGATAAAAATCCTTTGACGCTTAAGTCAGTGTTGAGCTTAAGATGATAACCGGAAAAAAATATATTTTCATTCTTTATGACCTAAATATTTTTAGTGAGAGAAAGGATGTGAGAGAGTGTAAAGTTCAATTTACCTCTGAATCTTGTTTATATTTGCCTTTTATATGATTGAGTGGTGTTAGGAAGCTCAATAAAAATCCCAAGAGCAAGGTGGTCTAGCCTAACACTGATGTGACTATCTCCATGTCTTATCCAGTTTTTGGCTGAGAAATCATGTGTATATAGTCATGCATAAGGAGTTGGTAAACTCATGAGTGGAGAGAGAATGTCAAAAAAAGAGCGAGTCGCCTATGAGCATGTTTCCTCTAACAGATCCAATCCTACATGCATGATAGTAATATGAGCTATAATACACAAGTTTGTGGAACAAACTTCTCAAGAATAAGCTCAATTCCTTAGGAGAGAAGGTGTTGAAGATGAGTTTGGCAGGGTGAGCTCACTGTAGTCTTGGGCTTGGCATTGAGTGGCCTGTACGATGGGCCTTGTTTCAAGTTGAGCTCAATTCCGCTTAGTTTATTTTTAACTCTCATCAATATACATCATTCCATTCATTTTTAAAATTATTTAAAAATATTATGGGATGAATTTATATGTGAATCAAAATTAAATTATTTTTAAATAATTTTAATTGTTTAAGGATTAACTCCCTTTTCCAAATAACTTTCAATTGGAGAGGGTGGCCCTTCAACTTTCAATTGGAGTGGACGTAGTGACCGTTGTGCCGACACTTTTGGCTTTCCAAAATCTTACGTATTATGTATATATATTATCATTATTAGGGTTGGAGACTTGGGGGCCCAAATATATATGGGTTTGAAAGAAATCGGAGCTTTTCTCTTCATTCAATCTTGTGTGGTCAGAACATACTCTGGTTGGTGTATTGTGGTTAGCAAAAGCCAATAAATACTTTTTTTTTTTCCCGAGGAATTGCCAATAAATTATACTCCCTCTTCCTCTATTTCAAATTAATAATTATTTTAATTTTTTTTTATTTTAAATTAATTATCGTTCTAAAAGTTTTAGATAACATTTATTACTTTTTTTCAATTTTACCTTTATCACTATTAATAGGGTTTTGATGAAAAAAAAAAAAAGAGTTTTAAAGATAGTAGAATAAAGATATATTAGTCAATTTTGATTAAAATTAAAATTATTTAATAATTTTTTTAATCTTTGTACAACTCTCTAAAAAAACTAATATTTTGAAACGGATGGAGTATTAGGGGTGTAATTGAGTCGAGCCGAACTTTAACTTGTTCAGATTTGGCTCGATATTTTTTTTTGAGATCGAGCTCGAATTTTGGATCGAGTTTGAAAATCATGTTCAAGCTCGGCTCGTTTAAACTCAAGCCGAGGTCGAGTTTGGTTCATTAGTAAATTATAATTTAGTTAAATTCGAACTCGAATTCAACTCGTTTTGAAACTCGTTTATAATTTATCAAAATATTTAACTTACTAAATATTTATTTCTAATAAAATAACTATAACAAAAATACTTAAAATTAATATAAAAGTAAAATCATCCAATTAGTGAAAAAAAAAATCAATCATAAAATTGAGTATCACATGTATTACAAAAATATTAATTAATAAAAAAATATTTTTAAAGATTATAATATTAGATTATATAATAAAGAAATATTAGATTATATTAATTAAAAAAATATATATTTTAGTCAAATTAAATTATCAAAAAAATTATAAGAGTATTAAAATATATTTTTTGAAGTGTCAAAATTATCAAGTTAATAATAATAATAATAATAATAATCAAACTGTTTACAAACCTATTAATCGAGCTGTTCGTAAGCCTGTTTACGAGTTTATAATCAAACTGTTC
>CATKHJ010456130.1:0-16316 GCA_949750685.1 Vernicia montana
TAATTATTTTCACCTTAAAATTAAAATAAAATAGAAAAAATTAATTACATATTTTTTTCAATTGATTTATTAAAAATATATTATAAAATGAAAATAAAAATATTTATTAGAAATGTGTTCATTTTTAAAGACATGCCAATAAAATTATCCATGCTTTCGCTTGGTTTGCTTTCAATACTGAAAGTGGTTTGTATTGGATGGAGGAAACCCCATTGGAGTTAAATTTATTGATCTCTGCTGATGTTTCAACCGTTTATTCTATGAACGAAGTTTTATTTTTTTTAAAAAAAAAGTCAAAATATTTAAAGTGATAAAACTCTTTATGTGTTTAAATTGTTAAATTTTAAATATTTTTTGATAATAAAAATTATTTATCAATTATTTATATATTTTTTAAATAAAAAATTTAAAAATTAAATAATTGAAAAGGTTAATAATACTATAAATCATAAAAAAGACTTGTAATATTTACATTTTACATAACCTAAAAATATATATATATAATTTCAATTTCAATTTTGTTTTGTATAATATGAGAAATTTAGAGTATAACATTTAAATTTAAATTTTATTTTGTCTAATTTAATCTAATATCTTGATAAATTAATTATTTTTGGAGATTAATTTTATTTTTTAACTTTATATATATATATTGAAAACATAAAAATAAAAATATTTGGGGGACCAATTTTATATTTATTTATATTTAAAATATTAAAAAAAAATAGTTGTTTAGAGAGCCCACTAGACTCATCCGTGCTTGACTATCTCTCTTAATGCTAAAAAAACATAGAACAATAAAAGCGTGCCATCATTTTAATATTAAAAGAAATATTCATTAGTCATCAAATATATAATTATAATAATTTATAAATTTATAAATTTTTATATTCAATAACAAATAAAAAAATAAAATTTATCCAATTAAATATTTTCATCATTTCATGTTTTAGAAAAACTAATATTTTTAACATAAATGAATGGCAAAATAAATAATTTATTTTAAGAGAGAGAAACTATTGTGTGGTTTAGAAAATACAAAATACATATATTATTTATATTATTTACATTTACAAAACCTAAAAAAATATAGTCCCTTAAGGTTTTTTTTTTAAATTACAAATAAATATCTATTGATCTATATTAATATATTTTTTATTGATATATTTATCAAGGATTCAAGGTCCTTAGTTAAATTAATGTTATGGTATGAACTTTGTAAAAATAGTATGAACTTTGTAAAAGTGTGCCACTACAACTTAATTAGTTAAAAAATTTTAAATTAATAATAACAAGCAATCAAATTACCTATAAATTATCCTTAAAAAAAAAACACACTTAATAAGATTGAGATTTTCTAAGCAAATAAATGATAGTCATAAATGTTATTGAAAAACTCAAAATAAATTAAAATTATTTGATTTTAATCCAACGATTAAAAAAATAGTAATCATTCATGAGTAAATATTATTGTAACTATTGAAACCAAACTCACATATATATATATATATATATATAGTTTTACTATTCTAACCAACTAAAAAGTGTAATCATGCTAAATGAATTTGAAACAGTACTGAATTCGATTAAAAATTTGATAGCTGAAATTCAATTCGAAATTAATTAAATTATTTTTTTGAAGTTTCAACTTGACTGGAATAAATATTTAAAATATTCGAATTCGATTCGATTATGTTTGATTGCTATTAAAAAAGTAAACTTATTTATTAATTTTAAATTAAAATTTAAAAAAAACTCAAATAAGTTCAAATGCAAAATTAAATTAATAAATTATTATATATATTATAAAATTATATAAAATTTTAATATTCTATTAGACTTGTAAATTACTTTAATAAAATATTATAATATTTGAATTCAATTCTCTTTATTACTCATTATTCATTATTCCAACGATTAACTTGCACTCTCTCATTCCTGCAACACTTTATTCAGAAATTATTAAATAGGAGGATACCGTATTCTCTTTTGCTCGTATTTATATGTGATTAAAATAAAAATATATCCCTATAAAAGTAGGAGAAACTGTGCTATTGAATAAATTCTCCACTTTATTAAGCAAGTTTCATTTGAGAGTGTACTGCAATGTAATCCCACATACCAGCCACCACAACCAGCCCACACGTTTTTACTTTCCTGTCTGTACGTCCTTTCGTCAGACTTTTTCTTTTCTTTCTTCTTTTTAACTATTTTGTTTCTTCAAAGAAATTACTAGTTTTCCGTTTTAAGAAAAAAAAACTGAAATTACTAGTTTGCATTCTGTTTCAAGGTATGATGATAGTGCATATTTGATTTGAATAAAAATTTAAATTTAAATTTTTTCTTCAATATTTAAAATATATATATATATATATATATATATATATATATATATATATATATATATATATATATATATATATTTTCAAATATGAAATTTGATATTGTGTTTAAATTTATAGTTTCCAACCTTGAATTTAAATTTAAATAAATTTGAATTAGTTAAATATGAAAGAAGAAATTTAAATAAAGTGGAATTTGTTAAATATAAAAGAAGAAATTTTCAAAAGTTTAAATATAGTAATATAGTCATCAAAAGTTTAAATAGTCTTATTCTTTTGCAATTTTAATTCTAAATCTATCCACATACTCATGCTAGTGATGTGTTAATGGCTTATTTCATGACTTTTAATTTGACAACCCAAAATTTTCCAATTTTTACTTCCTTCATTCACCAATTGACATGTACTAGATTGTGAATTAAATAATTTACAACAAAACAATACATTCTATTTAAATCTTTTGAATATATTAGCCATGTCTATCATATTTTTCTCTATTTGATAACTTTTGTGTGTAAAATAACGTAAAGAAGCATCTATTATTTTCATCCTTGTACTGTGTTTGGGAAGAGGAGAGAGGGTGGGAAATGGAAAGGAGGTTGGGAAAAGGGGGTGGGGAAAGGGTTTTTCTATTGTTTGGGATAGGGGTGTAAGTGAGTCAAGCCCACTCGCGAGCTACTTAAGATCAACTCAAAAATTACTCAAAATCGACTCGATGTAAGTAGAGTCGAGCTCGAGCTACTCGAGTAGCTAGACGAGTCGAGCTCGAACTCTATATTACTCGGCTCGATAGGTTCGTGAGCCTAATTGAACTTTTATATATTTACCATTCTACCCTTTATATATTACTAATTGAGCCTAAACGAGCCGAGTCGAGCCTAATTGAGCTTTTATATATTTATCACTCTATCCTTTATATATTAATAATCGAGCCTAATCGAGCTTAAACGAGCCGAGTCTAGCTCGAGTTTGGTACTGTGTCAACTTGATTCGACTTGATTAACCTCTTACTCATTTAAGCTTGAACTCGACTCGATTAAGCTAGAGCTCATTAATTTTGCTCGAGCTCGAGCTCGAGTTTTTAAGATCGAGCTCGAGTTCGAGTACTCCAAAACTCGAATCGACTCTACTCGTTTACACTCCTAGTTTAGGAAGATAGGAAAAGATTGGAGAAAGGAATATTTTTCCCCTGAGCCCACCAAAAAGTATTCCCCCCATTTTTTGAGTGAAAGCCTAGGAAAATAGATTTTTTAATTATATTTATAAAAAAAAAAACAGACCTATTTTTTTTTTTTTTCTTTTAGGAGCAGGACCCTTTATTTTTTGTGGAGCCTGAGACAACTGCCTCAGCTGCCTCAAGGGGCAATCGATCTTGTCTGGAATTCTCCATTGTACTTTGAAATACCAAAAGTCTCTTATTGCAACTGTCAACTTTCATCTATAGGAATAGATGAGCTTGATTCTTGGGCTTGATAGACCTTTTTAATGGATCTAACCCATTTTACATTTACGATGCAAACATGTACTTGTCCCTTCTATATAGATTGCTATTTGCATATTTATTGGTAATGCCATTTAATTTTGGAATGTAATACTAGATAATTTATAGATTCATTAATATTATTTTAGACAAGTTTTTATTTGCAAATTGACTTGAGTTGTGGTTCATTTATTGATTTAGTGTCTTGGGACTACGTAGTACCAACTAATAATTTCTCTAAATTAATATTGCAGTAGGTATCATTTGCATTGATAATAATTTCACAAGTACATGATTGCAACTAAAATAATAAAGGATAATCTTTTCGATTTTATATATGCAACATGTATACAAGTTGGAATAAAAGATTTGGTATTTGGAAGTTGGTTCCAAATTTATTACAGTAATTTAATATTATGAAATACTCAATTGAATAAATCCAATCTAGATTTTGGCCGTCCTCTTAGTTATATAATTGGATTAATTCATTAAGTAACAAATTAATAATTAAAATTTCAAAGAAGCACACCAAATTTGACTGAAAAAAGTATTAAATATTAATCTACAAAGCCATAAAAGATGATGTAGGAAATGCATTCAAATTCAACTTTATTATTTATTAAGATAATATAAAGTTGCCAATTGGATTATTTATTAAATACTATAATTTATTATTTATTTATATATACCCTAATTTTTGTTATTATTGTGTAAAATTTGCAAGTATACATATCGTGAATAAGTAATAATATGTAAGTAAAATGTCGATCTCATAAGAAAAGTATTGACAAATACCAAAATTATAATTTACTCTATTATATAGAAGTTTAATTTAAGAATTTTGATTTAAGAGTTTAACTAAAATGCAAGTAAATTAAAAATTAATTAAAGTTATGATTTAAGGCGTAAGATTTAGATTTCATCAATTTATTACCTAAAATTTTTTTATGTTCTCTAAATTAGTTTATTTTTATTGAAATTAATGATCAGATTTCCTTATGTTATATGGTGTTCTCTCTCAATATACAACACAAGTATTCATATTAACTTTATGTGTACTCTCATGATCACAAACAATTAATACAAACCCATTAAGTTTTATAGAAATCCTATAAATAATCACAAAAGAGTGTTCTTATCTCTAAGTAACACATACCCTAAGTCTAATATCTTAATGAACTAGTATTATGTTTCTACTATCGCTACTTCACACAATACCTTTAATTCATACAATTAATGGCCAATTAATTTTAAACATTAAGCCCTAAGATAAAAGATTAATTCCAACAATCTAAAAACTCAATCAATCAAATATAGATAATCATATGCAAATCAAGATATTATATCTAAATCATTGAGAATGAAGTTTAGCTACTCATAAAGATAAAAGAAAGAAACAATTAATTCAACAACTAAACATCATTGCAAATTATTATGGAATCAAAGATTAAAATAGATAACAAAGTTGAGAAGAAAAACTCTTGAACAATTTGGATTGAGGGGAGCTCCAAGTCTTCAATCTTGAAATCCTCTCTTGCCAAAACTTCTAAAAAAAACCTAAAATCTCTAAAGAAAACTTACAAAGGAATTAAGAGAAGAAAACTTGATAGATAGTGATGTGGACCAAAAATAGCCTCTAGTAGCCAAAGGACACGCATACATAGAGGGTTCATATTCTCCTCAATAAAAGGTAAAGGAAGAGGTAAAAAGTATGGGGATCTCTCTCTCTATATATATATACTCTCCAAATTTAGACCAACTCACTATCTTGGGCATCGGAGGCTCCCTCGGCAGCCCTTGACCCTCTTTTTCTCTATCTACAGGTCCTACCCATCCCTGGGCTCTCCATTAATAGTATCAAATGATTTTAAACTAATCAAATTGGCACCGTTTGTAGGAAATGACACATAAAAGTTATGTCCCTACCCTTCCATTTCTACCGAAAATAATATTTTCGGTCACCAATATTCTTGATCCATCATATCTAGTCTTCATCATCATCAACAAATCATCAAAAAAAGAGACTGCCATCACCGATCATCCACCTTCGGTCATTCGTTTGCGTCACCGCCACCACCATTGGAAGGCCCTGCCTCCGATCGGCCATTCCCCAGAAGCTCGCTTCCATAAGCCACCGGAGCAACTCCCACACGCCACCCGAAGATACCGTCAGCGACTATTTTGACCTCTTTCCATGGTGATTCTGATGTCGTTGGAACCCTCTCTTCCCTAACTTCATTTCTATACCAATTGTGCCACCAATCTGTCATCGAAAGTTCAGATTAAAAAATTGACTACCGAACCTTTGCAAGCGGATTCCGGCCAACCGGCAGCGAGTGGCGACGAATGAAGGGAAGATTCAGGCTCCTAGCAACGAGACAATTCTGGTGGTATCTTTCTTACAGCCAAATCTTCCTCTGACTTCGGTGCATCGTCAGTTGATCACCGACGAATAAAACCCACGCGCTGTCGTGACTCTAAGCAGATAGAAGCCTGCATTTTACGTGTACTTCGCAATTCTGAAGCTTGTTTGTAAAAATTCCATCCCAGATTAATATTGCGAATCAATCGACCAGACTGTAAAGAGCCACTTCTTCAGTTCACAGCGCGCTCTTATAAATCTAAAATCATTTCAAGCAATGTTTGAGGCCGTTCATGCCATTCCAAATAAGTTTTAAATATTTCTCATATTTTAAAATTAATTTCACATTATTATTTTCTGAAATACAATGTGAATATATTAAGATTTTTGCATGAATAAATCATTTGCTATAATTGCGCATCTCAAACACCATTTCACATGCAAATTGGTTCTTAAAATTTGATATTTACTTTAAAAGCAAATTATTTTCCTAAGATGGATCCCAAGCGAATCCATTATTCTTGCCGGGGAGTAGGAGTCCCTCAAATTGCACAAAATTTTTATATATTGATCATTGTGCATGATTTAATTAAAATTCATTACTTGAATGAGTTACTTAATTTGAGTTTATAACATGTTATGTTTGTAAAAATATTATCATCACTCTTTATTGTAATGCCAAATATATTAAATTATTAAAGTCTATTAGGACTTAACATGAACCCATGATGTATAAGAATTTTTATGAAAATGTTGCCACACATGTTGAGCATTTTGCACGAATTTGTGGTTTGTAAATCATATATATTATATTTGATTTCTAAAACATGTTCCTATAATCCCTGTTTGTGGCAGGAAAAGTTACAGAATTTATCATTTGATGAGAATAACAATGCTCGACTTGGCAAAAAGCATCAAGTTATTCAAATCAATTTGCGAGCTGCATACAACAAAAGAGACCTATTGGGACGAGCTTAAAACATAAAAAGTCCAGGAAAAATCCCAATAGGCAATCACATTGAAGAACATATTGGGTCAAGCTCAAAAGGCAAAAAGCCCAGACGAAGGCCCAATAGGCAATCAAGATCTAGCTCAACAAGCGCCAAAGAACCCATTGGGACGAGCTCAAAAGGAGAAAAGCCCAGAAGAAATCCCAATAGGCACAAAGACCTTGTCAAGGCAAGGCAAACCCTTGCAAGAGGGAAGAAATACCTAGTGAACTTTAGGCGAAAGACTGCGAGGCAACTCTCTGCAAGAGGGAGTGAAAGACCTATTGAGACTAGTTCAAAAGATGATCGTTTAGGTGAAAGCCCAAAAGATGAGTAGTCCAGCCAAAAGTCTAATAGGCACAAAAGAACTAGTGAACTTTAGGCAAAAGATCTCGATGCAACTCTCTGCAAGTGGGAGTGAATGACCTATTGAGACTAGCTCAAAAGACGAACGTCCAGGCAAAAGCCTAAAAGACGAGTAGTCCAGGCAAAAGTCCAATAGGCACAAAAGACCTAGTGAACTATAGGCGAAAGTCTGCGAGGCAAATCTTTATGAAAGAGAGTGAAAGACCTACTAAGGATAGCTCAAAAGACAAACGTCCAGGCGAAAGCCCAAAAGACAAATAGTCTAGGCAAAAGCCCAGTAGGTACAAAATACCTTATCAAGGTAAGACATAAAGACCTAATCAAGGCTAGGCAAAGAGGAGCTCGCCAAGGCAAACTAGAAAACCTAAGAAGACCTTGATACAACAAGGCATCGAAGCACCTCGTCAAGAGAAGGCACAAAAGCTCTAAACAAAGAGTACAGAGCCAACTAATGAAACAAATGATGATATATATATATATATATATATATATATATATATATATATATATATATATATATATATATATATATATATATATAAAGTTATGAAGGGAAAAGTTCCCTCTTTATGGGGGGGGGGGGGGGGGGGGGGGGAAGAGAAGACAATTACAACAGTTAAAGAAGTCTATAAAAAATTACAAATGATTGAAAGAATTTCAAGCTGAAGCAATTCTCAAAGATCTCCACAAAAGCTACTTAGTTACAATAGTTTGACAAAGAAATAAACAAAATGAAGATAAAGTGCTTAAAAAATATACAAGGCACGTAAACAAACGAAGATGTCTAAAGACAAGCCATTTTATTTTAGCAAATAATATTGCAAATGTATAAAAATGTACAACTATTTGAATGTAATTACAAAAGAATTCAATATTATAAAAAAAAAAGAAAAAGAAAAAGAAAAAAGAAAAATTATTATTTAAGTCCTCATCTAGCAAGGCAGATTACACGAAGACCTCCAAATGAGGTGGATTTCTAAGTCCTCGATAGATGGGGCATATTATTACCTAAGTCCTCATTTGACAAGGTAGATTACACGAAGAACTCTAGGTGAGATGGATTTCTAAGTCCTCGATAGACGAGGCATATTATTATCTAAGTCTTCATCTAGCGTGGAAAATTATTCGACGACCTATATTAGCGAGGTAGATTCCTAAAGTTCTTGATCAGCGAGGCAGATTATCCGAAGACCTCTATCAGCAAGGTGGATTTCTAAAATCTTTGATCAACGATGTAGATTATCTGAAGACCTCAATGAGCGAGACATGATTTCTCTAAAGTCCTCCCTGAGTGAGGCACATTATTATCTAAAGTTCTCATTCAGCGAGGCACATTATTAACATATAAATCCTCTATGAGCGAGGTAAATTATAATATAAAATATATATTAACAAGACATATTATCTGAACACCTCTATGCGAGGCGGATTATCTAAGTCCTCTATCAGCGAGACGCCTATTATTGTCTAAGTCCTTGATAGATGAGGCAAGATTATTGCAAAAGCCCACCATCAATGAGGCAAGTTTTCTTGAAGTCCTCTATTGATGAGGCTGGATTTCTAAAATCCTTCATGAGTAAGACAAGTTTTCTTGAAGACCTCCAAGCGAGGCAAATTATTTAAAGTCTTTGGTTAGTGAGGCAAATTATTCGAAGACCTTGATTAACGAGGTGGATTTCTAAGTCCTCGATTAGCGATGCACATTATCCGAAGAACTCTGTCAGCGAGGCGAACTTCTAAAGTCTTTGATTGACGAAACGAACTATCTAAAGTCTTCCATGAGTGAGGCATGATTTTCTAAGTCCTCAATTGACGAGGTATAATATTATCTAAGTCCTCCGTGAGCGAGGCATGATTTTCTAAGTCCTCAATTGACGAGGTATAATATTATCTAAGTCCTCCGTAAGCAAGGTATGATTTCTCTAAGCCCTCCGTGAGCAATGCAGGATCTCTCTAAAGCCCTCCACGTACGAGGTAGTTTTCTCAAGTCCTCGAGTGACGAGGCATATTATTATCTGAAGTCCTCTACTGACGAGGCATATTTCATAAAGACCTTTAAGCAATGCACATTATTATTGTTATATAAGCCCTCAATTGACGAAGCACATTATTCAAAGACTTCTAGGCGAGATGGATTTTTACAGTCCTCAACCAATGAGGCACATTGTTATCTAAAGTCATCATCCAATAAGGCACATTATTATCTAAATTCCTCATCCGACGAGGCACATAATTAAAATCCTCTACACGAAGCAGGATTTTCGAAGACCTTTATCAGTGAGGCGAACTTTTTAAATCTTTGATTGACG
The DNA here is from genome assembly GCA_949750685.1 of Vernicia montana. Lineage (NCBI taxonomy): Eukaryota > Viridiplantae > Streptophyta > Magnoliopsida > Malpighiales > Euphorbiaceae > Vernicia > Vernicia montana. The sequence goes on from CATKHJ010456130.1 coordinate 9,849, forward strand.
AAGTTGAACAATTCGAAGATCTCTATCAACAAGCCAAATTATCTAAGCCCTCTTCCAGCGAGGCAATTTTATCTGAGTCTTCTATCAGTGAGGAATATTATATGAAACATCTCGGTGAGGCATGCTATTGACTAAGACCTTCCTCAAGAAGGCATATTATTTGAAGACATCTGAGGAAGAACAATCGCAAAGATATATGAAAGATACAAATATTTGAAGCTGTTTGGAATCAAAGGCTCGAAGCTGCTTAGGAAATTTAAAGACTTTAAGACTTTAAGACTTTAAGATTTGAAGTTACTTGGAATTTATAAAAAATCAGGCACACAGCTGCTTCCATATCGAGTTCTTCAACTTGTATCTCTTTTCAGGCATCCAATTGCCTTCATACCAAACTTCTCAGCTCGCCTCATCATTCAGGCACCCATCTGCCTTCACACCTAGCTCCTGTGCTCACCTCTCCATTCAAGCACCTAGCTCTCTCCATATCGAGCTCTTCAGCTTACATCTCTTCAGGCATCCAATTGCCTTCATACTGAGCTCTTGTGCTCACCTCCCTATTCAAGCACCCAACTGTCTTCATATCGAGCTCTTGCATTTGCTACTCCATTCAGGAATCCAGTTGCCATCATATCGAGCTCCTACACTCTCCTCATCATTCAGGCACCTAGCTCGCTTCATTATTTGGGCATCCAGTTACCTCATATAAAGCTCCTCAACTCATATCTCTCTTCAAGCACCAAGCTGCCTCCACATCGAGCTCCTCAGCTCGATTTCATGATTAGACATCTTACTGCCTCCACATCAAGCTCCTCAGCTCGCTTATTTATTTTGGTACCTAACTACCCTGGCATCGAGCTTATGAGCCCACTTTTCTATTAAGGTGTATAATTGCCTTCAAATCGAACATCTCATCTCATATCTCTATTAAAGCATCTGGCTATTGCATCGAGCCCCGCAACTCACTTCTACATGAACCTTCAGATTGGCTCCCGTATACGCATTAAAGATAAATCTCAACATGCTAAGATCATTTGTTTACTCCCTAGCTCACTTCTCGATATGCTCATATCAAACTAAGGAGTGGGGGGCCTCTGATATGGACTAAAAATAGCCTCCAGCTGCTAAAGGACACGCGTACATAAGGGGTTCTTATTATCCTCTATAAAAGGTAAAGGAAGAGGTAAAAAGTATGGGGATCTATCTCTCTCTACTTCTTTCTTATCCTCACACTCTCTCTATATACTCTTCAAATTTAAACTAGCTCACTAACTTGGGAGTTGGACGCTCCCCCAGAGATCAGCCTCTGGGAGCCCTTGACCCTTCTTTTCTCTGTTTACAGGTCCTACTCATCACTGGGCCCTTCATCAATAGTATCAGATGATTTTAGACTCATCAGATAGATTAATATTAACTATTGAGAATTCTCCTCTATTTACAGACTAATGATCCTAGGTATAGAAGGTTTAGGAAGTCCTTAGAATCCTTGAAAAATCGAAATACTAATAAGCCCTTGAAGTGGATTCGAATTAGGAACAAAATCGCGAAAGGAAAATTGTCTCGCAGCTCCATCAAATGGTGCATGGTTGTGCATCTCTCCCATGCACGGCCATGCATAATTGCACCTCCTTTTTGGCTTTGAAAACGATCGAGGAAGACTCTAAAAAAAGTGCACGGCCGTGCATGCTCTGAAACCATCTTTATGCACTTCTTTGCTTCCATCTTGCTTCGGACTTCATTTCGAATGATCTTCGAACTTCCGAATTTATGAAAATTGCATAGAAACCTTCCAAAAAACTTAGGAAAACTTGAAACAAACTAAATAAATAAATAAATAGATAAAGAAAATCAAAGCACAAACAATATTTTTCAAGGATTAATCTTACAAATTGCTTTTAGCTTTAGTAACATAATTCTAGCTTATCACTACTCCCATATTAAATACTCTCCACATAAATTTGAAAAAAAAAATGAAAATAATTTCTTTTTTAAAAAGGGAAAAAACGGTAAATTGTCAGAATTTGCTTAGATGGAAAACAAAAATGTAAGCATATACACACGTTAAATACAAATAAGAATAGAAGAGAGAAAAAGAGACTTTTCTTTACTGGCTCATATAGAAAAGTTACAAGTATTCGATTTATTATATTATATTCTATATATTAATATTATATTATATGTTGGTCTTCCCATTCCCTTTAAGGGTGTGGAAAGTGGGAGATCTCATGTTCGAATCTCCCAAACTACAAAAAACTATCACTAATTTGGTGAGAGATGTTAAAAAGAAGAGGGCTACCCCCTGTTATGTAGCCTATAATATTATTTCGACACATTGGACCTCCATAGTATAAAAAAAATATTAATATTTTACTTCTAATTTTCATCAACAACTAATTTTACCTAGTAATTATCTCTAAATTTATATTTTACTTATAATAATAATTATAATTATATTTAATTGATTCTACAATTAAATAATAAATTAATTTAACATATAATTTTAATCAATTTCTAAAATATAATAATTAACCTATAATTTTTTTTAAACAACCCTCTAATTCTAATATTTACCTCTTATTTTTTTTTTCTATAATCTACTTTCTAATTTTATTATTATTTTACCCATAAATAGTTAGAAATTCATTTTTAACTAACAACCATATCATTTTTTTTTATTTCTAATTTCATATTATATAATTTAAATTTATAATTTTTAACAAATTTTATAATTATATATATATATATATAGTTAAATTAAAAAAAATATAAAATCTAAGCTAAAATACAGAAATTAAATACATAATAAAAAAAATTCAAACAACAATAAACTTAAAACATACACAACAACAACAATCTAAAAAAAAAAAAAACAGAATAAAAAAAATTAAATAACAATAAACCAAAAAATACAGAAAACAATAACAATCAAATTTTTTTTTTAATAACAATTAACCAAAAAAAATACAAAAACAACAACAATAAAAAAAATATATAAATACAGAATCAGAAGAAAAAAAATTAAACAGAAAAACTATTACATAGAAAAAAAATTTGAAATCTTTGAAAGGAAGAAGGAATGACTCACCTGAAGGCTCGATTTCTGGTGGAACTCCGCTGATTAGTTGAGTCGGTGGTCTACTGCTCCGGTGGTCAGTCGAGTCGCCCGAAACTCCAAGCTTCTTATTGCGCACCACCAAATAGACGTCTTCAGAGAGATAAGGAATGGAAGGAGAAGCAAAAAAAAATGGAACGGTGATGGAGATGGAGAAGCAGAGAAACAGAAACAGAACGGAGATGGAGAGGTAGAGAAAGAAATTAGGTCGTGCTGCCAGGGGAAGAAGAAGAGATCTGGGTTTTATTTAGATCTTCAATTTTAGCGATGGATTGGCGAGGGAATAGCGACGGATTAAGAAGTTTTAAATAAAACAGTACGTTTTGGTTTGACCTGTCAAAAATAGCGACGGATTAATCCGTCGCTAAAAATGGCGCAATTACCTGGCGCCAAAATTAGCGACGAATTAATCCGTTGCTAATTTTCGTCGCTATTCTGTCGCAAATCCTTCGCAATTTATTTTACAATTTCAGTCCACATTTTCGTCGCTATTCTGTCGTTAATAGCGACGGATTAAATTCGTCGCTAATTTAATGAATTTTAGTAGTGAGCTAAATTGATCTTGACTAGGGGAAATATGATTTCTTTTCAATGATTATGTTAGGGCTAATTATATAATGAATTTATTTTGCATCTTCTAATTGAATTGATAACTTGGAAATCAATTGTCTGGCCAACTATTGATTAATTTTAGGTATTGAATGAGGTTGAGAAATAAGTTTAATACTGGAACTAGATTCAATTAGGAATTAGATATGAATCAAAAATGTATTACCTAATTTATTCTTGAATAGTAATTCGGTTAACTCTAATTAGGTGAAAATTTGAGAATATGAAAGTTAATGGATTGTAAACTGAGTTAGAATTAATTGATTAATTATTTGAGTTGGTTAAATAATTCATTCTAATAATTAGCCCTACATAAGATTTTAATTGGATAATCTGAACCCTAGACTTCTTAAATTAATTGTTGAACTTGAGATTTATTTGCTCTCTTAATTTAGTTTAGTAAATTATATCTTCTACTCATTAATTATTTTCATCCAAATTGATTAGATCTTAGGAATTATTTTTCTTGTTTTGTCTTTGTTTCTGACCACACAAGTCTTACATTGTCTTCATTGAGAGACGATCTTGGGGTGTTTTACCCATTACTATAGCAGCCTCATATACTTGCGAGTGGTTGCTTGATCCTAGATTTATTAGGACACATTTTGGCACAACAATTATATCGAAAATCTTCAAAACGAATAGATTATATGATTTTTTTTTTTACGAACTTAAAAGATATAAAAGATGAAATTTCAAAATCTGCAGAAAACTAACCATATTTTATACCGAAACTCAGGAAATAGTATATCACGAGTATATAGGGGTATATCATAAATATATATTTTGGAAAAATTGATTATCTTGAGTTTTATAGTGTTTATTTGATATATATCTTAGAAAATTATTGGATATTCAGTATTATAGAAATATTAAGAATATAAGAAGAATACATCAAGTATATACCAGATATAAAATAATATATATTATAAAAAAAATTAAAAATATTTCAAAACTCACAGTAAATAGTATATCTCAAGTATATAACGAGTATATTTCAAGTATATGACAACTTGATTCTTAATCAAGTATGTCTATTCAGATTTTAAAATTCATTTTTTTCTTTTTTGATTTATACAGATATGGACACAATACTTATTTTTGTACATCACAATGGACATTGGGATGACAACATAAAGTATGTTGACTTTGATGGTATACTGATACCAAAGAGTAGCAATTTTCAAAACCTGTTAAAAAACTGTCAAAGCAACTCAAAATCAAAATGGAAGAAACAAGAATGTAAATCCGCTATCAAGTAAAAAATGGTTATTCAAATGTTCCATTTTTAAAATTGATATCAAATGAGTATACTCGTACTAAATGTTCGTTCTTAAAATTAATATTCTAATTCAAAATGGTATTCATTCAATATATTTAGTATATTTTAGTTAAACTTGAAAGAATTAAGTTGTTGCTTGATCCATTATTTCAAAATTTGTAAAAAAAATATTGCATTAAATATGATTATAATAACAGCAAATAGTATACCCCTAATATATTCTGAGTATATAAAAGGTATTTGCTACTATTAAAAATACAATTTCTTTCTACTTAATTTTTTCTAGAAATTATAAACCTAATCTACAATTTATTTCAAAAATATGACTAACTCTCTACTGAAAAAAATAATATAAAAAAAATAATTATATAGAAAAGAAAATTTTAGAAAACATTATATAATAATAAAATGATACAAAATCAACTAAATATTATACAATAATCTGTAATACCCCGAATATTCATGTATGGACCTCTCATTAAGTATATAAATGAATTTCAAGTATATGTCATATGTATGGATGATTGTGGATTGAATTCCTAGTGATATTGAAGCTAAATTGTAAAGTAGAGCTGCAAGGCATAAGTCGCGCCCACGATGATGATGTAGCAACCTCTACATTTCTTTCGCGCTCAGTGTTGCGACCGCAATACAGACCACGAACCCTTCTGCCTGATTTGGATACCAGAATGAACAGTCGCGTGAACAGTGCAAGGTAGCGACCGCAACAGGCATGTTGCGAACGCGATATGTGAATAGCGACCGCGACTTGCCTATCGCGAGCATTATCGCCATCGAGGTCAGATTTGGGAATCAGGCTCTATATAAGGATTTCAAGATCTAAATCATTTCCATCTGACTTTCTAAGCCTTCTAAACCCATTTTCTCTAAAAAATCATCCACCCACTCACATTTAATGCCAAGAAACTTCATTGATTGCTTCAACAAAAGGATCTAGGGTTGCATTTACTCATTCTATCATCCATTTTTTGAAGCATTGATTGATAAGGTGAGTTAGGGTTTTGAGATTTTTTTATGATTCTTCTTCCTCATTGTTGTTAATCCATGTTTGGGGAGGGAATATGCTTAGAAATAATGTGTCTAGCATGTATATGGTGATTAATAACATTAATTGATATATTTTCCATTATATGGGTGTTTATGTGTTAATAGCTCAATCTAGAAGAAATCACAAGGATCATGATGATTATGATGAATTGAGGTGATTGTGGATTTTCTTTAGAGATTATAGAGATTCCTTTTGGCTAAGGTGAGTATTTAATATACAATTTGTCACGACCCAACTTCTGGGCCGCGACGGTCCTAAGGCATGGGTAGGCTTAAGGCCACCGAAAACCCGTAGAACCCATACAATCCAATATCATATCATGCAATAAAACTGTAATCATCTCATCTCATTAATACATATTGTATCATATCACATCATCTTATCTCATATCCCAAGATC
>CATKHJ010456160.1:0-11151 GCA_949750685.1 Vernicia montana
AATCAACCCCTCTCTTGCAAACCTCTCCTTTAGAACCCTACCAAAAAAAAAACACACTGTTAAGTAAGCAGTCATGAGAAATGAAAAGAGCTTAAAGGCTATAGGTGCCATATGACTTACGCAAATTCCGGCTGCTCATGATGTTTATGCATGACCATCGATAAAGCTCTAAATACATGATAGCATATACCAAATTTCTCATCTAATTCGGCCTCAATTGTTTCAACCGTTTTCTAGAGTCACAGCAAAACAAAATTTCAAAAACAAAAACTTTAATAGATTCCACAAGCAATAGCAATAGAATTAAATTAACTACATATATTAATGAAAGACTAAAGAATAATATGGATATATTACTTACAGGACTTTCAGACGCATCCACCAAATGACTATTATAATGACATCTACAGTTACGCCAAAAAACAATTGCATCCACAAACCTGCGAGTTACTGTCTTTACAACTTTTTTCTCTCCAACATTTTCTCCTTCACCTCCACTTTCTACTTTTGCTACTGCCTGACCAATGTCTCGGTCCACTTTATGTTCAAATACCTTTCTGTAAGGTCCATTAGGTGGAACAAGTGTCCACCAAGCCCACCTTTGATCAAAGAAGCAATTAAAACTGTCAGTCAATGAACGCTTCACTTCTGGATTCCCGTTTTCCTTTTTTGGATTCTTTTCTGTCCAAAGGATATCATGAATTCTTGTCAAAAAACTCATTCGTTCATTATGATCCAAAAGAATGGGACATAAAAAGTTGTACTGGGAACCTTTCTGTAAAAAAAAAAAAGGCACTCGTTAAAACAATAAACTACATGCAAGACCACAAAAATAAAAATGAAGAATCCATTTCAAAAATAGAATAATTCTTACTTTGTAATAAAATTATGAAATTGGTGCATAAAGTATGCAAAGTCAACCGAACAATACTTTTTGTAGAATTTTAAAGAATCTTCGCCTTGAACGCTCCAAGTAGCGTCGAAATAACCATCAAATTTTGTAGGAAAAAAACTTTTTCAACAAAACTTATCCTTTCTCACCAAATGTCATTTGGCCATACCCAAGATTTGAAGAAGGAAATACAAATTAAGGTGAGTTTCTTGCTTAAGATTAATTTTTGTGAAAATTGAAAGTTGTTACATGTGAATTTTTGAAGTTTTTCTTCCTATTTCTTTCTATATATAATTCGGCCAAGATGTGGTGAGTAGGGATTGTTTTTGTTTCAATTTTTATGATAATAAATAAGTTGAATTGAGTGTAAATAAGATGGGTTTAGCTCCAAATACTTGATTGATTGAAGCTAGAGGAAGATGAGTTAGGGTTTGGGAGTTGCATGTGATTGATTACTTGAATCTTTGTATATATTATTCTCTAATTTAAATTGAACATGGAAATTAATAAAATGAACATTAAAATGGAAGGATTTAGGTTGATTAAAACTCTAAACAAAACCCTAACTAACTGAATATAGAAAGCTAGAAATCTGATTTAAAGGATGAAATTAATTCTTGTAACTTGAGCCTCATGTTTGGTGGCTATAGAGACTGAATTCAAGCTAGGTCAAAACATGAATACTGTTGGTAATAATTCCAAATATATGCATGTGAAAGGGTTTGACCAAATTCGAAATAGGTTGAGAGATATAGAGTTTGAACTAAACCTGAACCTGCATACTGATTTAGTCTGCAGTCCGGAATTGACTCCCATATTTGAGTATTTTATGGGTAGAATTAAGTAGAGGTCAACCATATGAAATGATCCCTTATATGTGTAGTTTGTGCCTACAAAATAAATTTGCCATTGGATGTGTGAATTATGAAATGCAACCAGGTTGGTAGGGAAAGGTCAGTTTGCCCCTACACAGGAGCAAAGCAGACTTCAAAAGTTCACCACAGATTGTGTAAAGCTCAATTTGAGCTAAATTTTTATATGCTATTACCCTATGTGTCTCTTTTTTAATTTAAAAATAATCAAAGCATTTGAATAAGTAGAACTTGATATATTGTAGGAAAAGCCTTGCTAGGTTAGGAAATTAAGTTAGATTGTATATGTAAGTTTAATGCTTTAATGCTACAACTTGGACTTAAATGGATTTATTTGTGCATGTTAATTGAATGTAAAAGTCCAAGGTGAACAAGGAATAAGTGGGGTAGAGGATCACCACTTTTTTTTTTTTTTTTTTGTTAAAGGAAGTTATTTATAGAGGTGAGTGATGAATATACTATTATGCCTGTGAATTTGTATTTCGAATATTATTTCCGCGAACCCTAATTCTTGAACTTGAAATGTTCCTATTCGGATTGATATATTTCCTATTGAAAGATGTTTCTCTAAAAATCATTTTGATCCAGCAGTCACTTCATCAGATCTTGACCAAAGGATAATCAATAAAGAGCACCAAATGGTGATCTATTCAATTCAAGCAGTCAAAGCTAAAGGCAGTCCAATAAAATTACCCATGGCACTTTTGGGTAATCAAAACATAACACCTCAATAAGGGAAAATTTCAAAATGGATCTGATATCCCCACAAGGTTTCTGTCTAAAACCAAGAATTCAATGGAATGGTTTAGATAAAGGTCAAAGCTCAAAGACAAAGGACAATAGAAACCCAAATCATGGTGGAATAATCTTTAAATGCCAAAATTCATTGATTAGCTCGCTAAGTTGAAAATTCGAAAAGGCGACTTAGGTAAAAATTAGAGAAAGCTCGCTAACTTGAAAACTCGAAAGGGCGACTTAGGTAAAAATTAGAGCAAGCTCATCAAGTTAAAAACCCGAAATGGTGGCTCGGGCAGAAGTTAGAGCTAAAAAAAAGAGAAAAATAATCCTGATCCAATCATTCTGTTCCTTATCCCACATTAAGGGCATATCTTCTTAAGTCATCATCTTCCGGCTAATCCCTCATTAGGGGCATGCCTTTCAAATCATCTTTTGTCAAATCCATCACGAGCATATCCTTCATGTCATCTGTCATGTTGCCCTTATCATTCAGTAGGGGCATATCATTCCTATCTTCCGTCACGTCTCTTAGCTCAAATAGCTAAGTAGCCTTTATCATTCATTGGGGACATATTCTTCAAAACGCTTGTCACAAAAAGCTAAATTGCTCTTACCATCCATCCAAGAGCACGTCTTCTGAGTGTCATCATCAATCCAGTGTCTTCCTAAGAGTCCTGTCACTCTAAAAGTCTATTAAATCTCAGTTAATAAGATAAGCCGTGCTTATCTTCTCCATAAATCCTGCTACAAAAGCAAAATCATACAACCTCCCAAATACTTTCCAAAAGGTTTAACCTACCTTTCAAACCCAAGTCTCCTTGGTAAAATCTCATCTTCCAAGGACCAAGCCCACTAAAAACCGAAGTCTTCTTGGTAAAATCTCATCTTCTAAAGGCCAAACCCACCAAAAACCCAAGTCTCCTTAGTAAAACCTCATCTTCCAATGGCCAAACACACCAAAAACCCAAGTCTCCTTAGTAAAATCTCATATTGCAAAGGCCAAGCCTACCAAAATCTCAAGTCTTTCAGGACTCATGATCCATGAAACCCAGTTTTCTTGGCAAAGTCAAAGTCGAGCCATGACTCCCAAGGTTTTTCATCCTCAAGCTGATTAAAAAGGGCCGAAACCAGTCAAAGCCCATCCCAAGCAAATCATATCATCCTTAAAGTTCAACTCCTTTTGACAAGCAAAATCAAGTTGGGTCTAAATACCTCCAAAAATCATGTACAGAAAATAAACTCTTAACAAATGGGTCACATACAGATAACCCACAATCTCCACCTTTGAAAAGGCCACACATGATTGAGCCTTCCAAACATGATCTCCACTAAAGGCAAAACCTGACCTAGCCTTCCAAAATAACCTTTCAAGACCACACCTGACTGAGCCTTCCAAAGGTGACCTTCCAGGCAAAACCTGATCTAACCTTCCAAGATAAACTTTCTAGGCAAAACTTGACCTAACCTCCCAAGATAACATTTTCAGGCTGCATTTGACTAAATCTTCTAATCATCACCTCCTCCAGAGGCTAAAACCTGATCTTGCCTTGACTTTCTCCTAGGGTATAACAACTGAGCCACTATCCTTCATCACTCCAAAATGGGGGCACCCTCCTCTACAAAGATCAGCATTTTCATACCAAATTGACCGTTCAAAGGTTTAAGGTATCCAATTCATAAATTTTGCATAGTCAGATACATTTCATATTAAATAGGTCACTAATAAGAGTTCCTTCAATTCCTGAATCAAGCAATCAAAAGGTCATCCATTGAATCCAACAAGTTTCTCAAAGATACTGGAGGCATCCCTTCTTATCCTAATCAGGAAAATCACCTCTTCCTACCAGAAAGGAACATCATCCTATCAGAAAGGATAATCACCTCCTCATACCAAAAAGGACACCCTCCTCCTACCAGAAAAGACTAATCCATCTAATCATCCCATCGGGTAAGACCATTTTCAGATCTTCAGAATTGCCTACCAAACAGATCAAATCTAATGAAACCCAGACCAAGACTGAGATCATCCTCATCGCTTCCTAAAAAGACCGGGACCATCTTTATCACTTCCCAAAGATACCGGGGGGCATTTTCTTTACCTAAACCAATCAATATCTTAAAACTGAATAATGTTTTCTCTTTCAAAATCAGACCATCCTAGGATAGCCTTAGGGTCAATACCTTAAAACTGAATAAGGTTTTCTTTTCTAAAAACAGACCTATCCTAAGATAGCCTTAGGATCTTTTATCCAAACAAACTGGTAATATAACTTTTATTTTCCTAAATAGACAGGGAATATAATTTTTCCCAAATATGTCTAAACACCGACTTAGACATCACTTTGATTCCTTTTTTTCCATCCTAATTTCCCAAGTTCACTATCATTAGAATCACCTTTTGAACAAGCCAATTCTGATAAGGGGGTAGCTGTGAACCCTTAAAATTGCACCCCAGATGACTAGTTTTCAATTACAAACCCAAAGAATCAAACTAGGCCCAAATCGGATCAGAAACGGGCTAAAACAGACCAAAACAGTGCTAAACCAGGTCAAATATAAACCAAACCAGACCCAGACCTGGGCGGCACACAGCACGCAAAAGGTGCTGGTTTCCTTACCGGTATGTCGTCGCTGCCGCTTCTGGCTGCTCCTCTTCCTTATAAATACAGCTTCATCCTTCAAAAGTAAGGGGGGAGAAGAGGTTTTGAGGAGATTGGGGGGAATCCGAAAAATACTTTTTTTACAACTGAAACTCTATTGATTTTGATACACAAAAATCACTTTTCTATATCCAAATCCATCATCCACCAAAATTATTTTAATTTAAAGTTATTATTATTTATTTTAAGTTCCTAAAACCGAAGTAGAGTTCAGATCCGGAGTTAAACTCGCTCCATTTGTGAGAAAGTCAAGAAAAGCAAAGGTATAATCTATTTCTCTTGCATTTTAAAATTCTAAATTCAGATCTAGAATTCATCTTGCTACGCCTTTATTTAGGTTTAAAACTGAAAACATCTAAAAATTTTATTAATTTAAAATCTGAATTAAATTAATAAACCAAATCAACTTTTGTCAAAACCCCTCATTCATAAGAAGGAAGAACTGCGTAGGGTTTGATTCCTATTCAAAGGGATACGCAGGCATGACAACCTTTAAGGAATCAACTCCAAAATATTTTAAAAAATATTTTCCCTTTTCATATTTCATTTATCTTTTTTCTACTGCTTTATATATCCTTTATGAATTTCATTTATTAAATTAATTGAGGAATATGTACTTTTCCTAGTACCCAATAAAGGCTAGAGGAAAAATCATCTTATCTTGTTTTGTTTTTTGCCTCCGGGCACTTCGTTTTAAAGCCAACTTACCCATTCGTTTTTGGGGTGAATGTGTACTCACCGCTGTATACCTTATCAACATCACTCCTACAACAAAATTACATGGAAAATCACCATATGAAGTCTTGTTTAACAAATCACCCAAGTATGACCATTTGCGTGTTTTCGAAAGTCTTTGTTATATACATGACATTAATAGGCCAAGAGACAAATTTGCTCCTCATGCACATCGTTGTATTTTCATTGGGTATCCTTTAGGTAAAAAAGGGTATCGTGTTTATGATTTAGAGAGTCGCAAAATCACTATTTCTATGGATGTTGTATTTTATGAAAATGTTTTTCCTTTTCATGAGTCCACAAAAGAGTCTTTTCCACAAAATCACATTCCCAATAGTGTAAATTTTGATGAGGATGATCATCCACTTGTCCTAGTTGATCAAAGTTCACAAGATAAGCCACAATAAGAGTCAACATCACCTAAACAGGTAATAGATAGTGCACATATTACTATACCAATGCCCTAGACAACCCCTAGTAATGAGGAGGAGCCGCCTCCAGCTCGACCTGTACGGGCAAGACATGCTCCATCCTATTTGCAAGACTATGTGGTTGATGCCCTAGGATTAGTGCAATCCAACCAACCTACTTCCAATGTAGTCTCTTCTAGTAAGGCATATCCTATTTCTTTTTGCTAGTCTAATTCACTTTTTAGTGACCATCACAAAATTTTCATTGCCTCTATTAACACCTTCGAGGAACCTAAGTCTTATTTTCAGGCTGTGAAGGATTCAAAATGGCAATGTGCAATGATGGAAGAAATTCGAGCTTTGGAAAGAAACCACACTTGGAATTTATTCTCTCTACCTCCCGAAAAAAAATCCATTGGTTGCAAATGGGTTTACAAAATTAAATTTAAAGCTGATGGTACGGTCGAGAGATATAAAGCACGATTAGTGACAAAAGGTTATACTCAAGTTGAAGGGATTGATTATAATGAAACTTTTGCTTCCATTGCAAAGTTGACCACGTTGCGCTGTTTGCTTGCCATTGCAGCTTCAAAGCAGTGGAATTTATATTAAATGGATTTAAACAATATTTTTCTACATGGCGATCTTCATGAAGAAGTGTACATGGTTCCACCTTTGAGGTTCATTCAAACAAGTGATAATAGGGTATGTCGATTAAGGAAATCTCTTTATGGCTTAAAACAAGCCTCTAGACAATGGTTTGGAAAGCTCGCTTATGCTCTTCTTCAATATGATTTTTCTCAATCTTGAGCAGATCATTCATTATTTACCATGAAAACTGACTCTTCCATACTTGTTGCGCTCATTTATGTTGACAATCTAATTATTGCAGGAAATTATCCCTATTTGTGTGCAAAGTTCAAGCAATATTTATAGACTTGTTTTCATGTCAATGACTTGGGAAACCTCAAGTACTTTCTTGGTCTTGAAGTGGCTCGATCTTCTACAGGTATCATTATCATGCAGCGCAAATATGTTTTGAATATACGTGCTGATTCTGGTATGTTGGGTTCTCAACCTGCAACTTTTCCTATGGCCCAACAACAACAATTAGTGTTAGATGAGAGCCCTCTATTGAACGATCCCAGTGTTTACCGTAGGCTAGTTGGTCGTTTAATTCATTTGACAATTATTCGCCTTGAGATTACATATTCTGTGAATTTATTGAGTCAATTTATGCAAGATCCTTGGAAAACACATATGAAAGTTGTTTTGCGCATTCTGTGCTACATTAAGTCCTCTCCTGGACAAGGATTTTTTTACTGTTGATAATAATTTCCATTTGTCTGCCTTCTGTGACGCTGATTGGGCATGATGTGGTTCAAGTCATTGAAAACTATATAAAATAGTCATTAGGATTAATTTCTGTTTATTTTTTTTAAAGAAAAACAGTCATGCTACCTAAGATATTAAAGAATTCTACTGAACTAGAACAAATGTAATAGTGGAATAAAATAAGCTCAAAAAGTGTAACTAAAGTTTCAAATTTCAAGCATGATTTAAATTTCAAAAATGCAAATCATGACCACCACATTCAATCCTTAACACATGATCAATTCAATCAAGCCATACTTCGACAAGTCATTATCATAACAAAATTAGACCAATTTATCACTAGAGAGAGTTAATTTCAAATTAAACTATTACCACAACTCAATTCACTTAATCGCAAGATTTAATAAAAGATAGGGCACAATAAAACACCTTTCCCCCACACTTAAGTAATACATTGTCCCCAATGTGTTATAAACAAGTAAAACGAAAAAGTAAAAGAGAGAATTAAATGCCATGAATGATGTCCCACATGAATCTTTTGCGGTGTTTCTTCCAGTTAGATGTAACTATGATCAAATCCATCATACATATATAGAGATTGAACTAAAAAGAAAATATAAAATCCGATCAAAGTAAAATAAAAATAAAATAAAACAGAAAGAAAAATAAAAATAAATAAAATAGAAACCATTAATGGGTTGCCTCCCATTCAACGCTTCTTTAACGTCGTGTTAGTTGAACGTTAGCCTTATTCATCCTCTACCAATAGCGTAGAGGTTGCCTTATGCTGTCTATCTCCATAGATCAAGATAAAGAAGTGTATACAAAGGTTTTAGCCTTTGCATAACCTTCTTTCAGCAACAATAATTATTTTTGGTTTCCCATTTCGTGCAAACCTAAGCTTGCCAGTTTCAAAACCAGCATCGAACAATCTTACCCATGGACTAGATGTAGGGATTTCAGCTTTGGTACCCAAGAGAGCAGGAACGTCACCAATTTCAGCCACCTCTTGCAATTCCGAGATGCTCCACCCAAATTCACTAACTTTTTGCTTCAACATCTCTATAAAACAAATTTCTCTCCCCAAAGAAAATTTAGAGATGACAAGTACTAGCCACATATTTGATTTGCTAACAAATTTGCAATTAGAGAAAAGTGGCAAGGGTGTAAGATCATTTACGAATGGGTATTCATTTGATTGAATTTGGGGTATATGAAGGGTGGGTATTGGGGTTGTGAGTAGTTCATTTATACACTCTTCAAAAGGTGAAAGAGATGGAATGATAGGGAAGATGCAGTTTTCATTATTTGTGAAATCCATAGTTTCCCCCTCCAAGCTCTCATACAACTCGCTGTCATAAAAAAAAATTCTTCAACATTTAAACTCACTATAACCATGTCATAACATGGCTCAATTTGGGATTGCGCACTTAACCAATCATCCTCGTCAAATTCTTTGTTAAACATTCCCAAATTTGCCTCACCATTCTCGTCTTCCTCATTCTCATCATCCCACATCCAATTGATGGTAGTGATTTTTTGTCGCTCATCCGGAATGGCTTTGGTATCGCTGAAAAAATTGCCTTCAGATCTCTCACTTAACAATTTCAAAATTTGCCCAACGTTGTGAAGAGAGGTTTGTTGGTATTCCAGAGCTGTTTCTATGCTCTGAAATCTTTTATCTGTAGCTTCCACTAATGTAACAAACATCTCTTCCAATCTATGCTCCTTTTGTGCATGCTTATCATCCTCAAATGTAGTGTCCACTTCAAATTGAGTAGGGAAACCAGCCTCTGATGCACCATTTCTTTTGTTCACTTCCTCAACCCAATTCTCCATAGATTCAGTGAATATTTCTAATGCAAGATCAAGGGATGATTTCTCTTTTGGTGCTTCCCATGCATATTCTTCTGGGAAATAAGTTTGATAGATGTATCCATGATCGTAATACTGATTTCCCTAGTATCCCCATTCTGGATTTGGGTAAGAATTCCAACTCTGATAGTTCTGATCAGCCATGGAGAATTTTTTTTTTTTAGAAACACAAAAAGTGGAAACCAAAACAAAAACGTAAAATAGAACAAACAAATAAAATAAATAAAAATAGAACAAATAATAAAAAAATAAATTAAAACAAAAAAATACAAAAATAAAAACTATATCAATAATCTCTATTAATATTGCTAATATTATAAAACATTTACCAGCAACGGCGCCAAAAACTTGATGTGCCGAAACGCACACTAACAATTGCAAGTGTACAGGTCGTTATCAAGTAATAAAATGATGAGTAAATTATTGTTTTCCACAAGGAATGTTTATCAGTACTAGCTCAAACTTCAACTATTGTCTAGTGAATAAAATATTTATGATAATAAAACTAAAACTAAAACTAAACTAAAAGGTGAGAAGATTGAAAAATATAAATAAAAATAAAGCTATCTAGATATGAATCCCCCTAGCCTCTCATAAATGTCATGAAAATTGGAATCAATTAATCAAACAATGCATTGAATTGGCGTTCCACTAATTTAGATTAAAACCTCTCTCGAGCGATTTAATCCCTAATCCCTAAGTAAAGCGCAAGGAATCTCTTCTCAAATACAATCAAATAGTTCATGCATTAAGAACAAGGAACAAACTATCAAAAGATTTTGTAGGCCTATCTCTAGTGCCCCAAGCAACTCTCAATCTCTATGAGTGATCAATCTATATTAAAGTATCTCTACTCATTTAACATGGAAACAATATCTAATCAACAAGCTAGCAATTGTCAATTAGAATAATAAGATTTATCATAGAAATAAGACAATCAAAGATGAATTAATCAATTATTATATTATTCAATCCATATAATCAAGAACTAGGGTTCATCAATATCTAGATAGAAAATAATTAGTTCATAATAGAATTCAAAGATAATAAATACAAGAAAGAAGAAATAAAGAATCTCAAATCATCCATGGATGAGGTTGAAGAAATCCCCTTTTCAATCCTTGATTTCTCACTTCAAATCTATACAAAGATGGATCTTTCTCTTGATTTACACTTCAATCTCTCGAAAATAAAAGTCCTAAATTGTAATACCCGAGATTTCCATGACCTAGTAGGGTTATAGAATATAAATTCTATAGATAGTGCATTATAGAATTGATAATGGGAACATAATGGAACTTTGTATGCAATGTATGTTTAAATACACGGATTGAATATTTTATTATTTGTATGTATTTTTATATGTTTAATTAAATCAAAAGGAGTAAGGTGTCAATGGTAATAGGGTATATAATGATATGGGAAAGTGATATAAAATTTTGCTAGTGAAAAAGGAACGAAAGAAAGTTACGGAAAATTTTAAGAAAATCGGAAGTTGCTCAATTGGGCCTTAAAATGGACTTTTGGGATTTCCAAACCCAAGTTTATATAATGGACGGCCCAAAAAATGTTTAAATGTGTAGGATTTAATTTTAATTAAGTTATGTGATGATAATAAGAAGATGAGATGGTGG
>CATKHJ010456177.1:0-48182 GCA_949750685.1 Vernicia montana
AAGTATATGAGCCAAGTGATAAGTAAGCATGAGCCATCCTTGTGAGCTAGCCTTGAAATTCCTGGCCTCACAAGTATGGTAGTATATTCTCCACTCACTGCTTTATCTCATTAGTGATTCCATTTTTCCAGGGGAGCAATCTAGTGAGCAAGTGGTTCCCTCAAGAAGCATTCTTCATTTGAGGATTTTCATATTAAAGTAAAGTTATATTTGAGATGTATATATATATGGGTATGTTAAAGTTGTTGTAGTAGCTCCATGGGTGTTAAAAGAGAGTTATATTTTGTATATGTAATAAAAGTTATATGGAAAGAAGAATATGTACAAGTTAATTGATAAATGATATGATACTATTGATGAGTATGTGATGAAAATAAAAGTGTATATGTGTACTCAGGTTCGGATCTTGGGATATGAGATGAGATGATATGATATGATAAAAAATGTGATAATGTGATGAGATAATTATAGTACAGATGCATGATACTGTATTGGATTGTATAGCAAGTATGGGTTCTACGGGTTTTCGGTGGCCTTATGCTTACCCATGCCCTAGGACCGTCGCGGCTCAGAAGTTGGGTCGTGACATGTCTCCTCCCCCTCTAATCTTTGTGAAGTCTAAGGCCTTTCTAAGGATGATGTTCTTGATTGCTTTTCTATTTCCTCTGATCCCTCTCTTGTTGATCGGCTGAATAGAAGTGTTGTTGGTACCATTCACGACCTCAGAGCATACTGCTCCTACTCTAAAAGATCAAATTGTTCACTATGAGTGCTCCATTACCCCTATGGGTGGTAGCAAAGTCCTCACGACCTTTCCGAGTCGTGATTTTATGCTAGATATGATCAAGGATTATTTCTTTTGGCTTGCTACATGCTTTAGCTCTGTCAAGCCGTGGGAACCATCTGATATTAGCATGGATCGTTTTGTTTGGCTTTGCATTCAAGGTATGCTGCCCATTCATGCTTGGTGTGACGATTTCTTATTTGCTATCACTAAATTATTTAGTTCTTTCATTAGTTTGGATAGTAGTACTCGTAATAAATTACGATTTGATATTGCAAGAGTTTTGATTTGCTCACTAGCCAAGGACTTTATTAATGTTAAGAGGAATGTTTTGGTTGATGTTAAGGTTTTCGAGGTTCATATTATTGAAGAACCTTGTCCTGAGTTTCTAGGTCAATCTCTTGATTGAGTTTTCCCTTCTAAAATGCACCCTACAATGGAAAAACGTATCTTTTGCTAGCTCCTCCTTTTTGTCAAATCATAGGGATGATTCTCCCTGTCTGAATGGTATTGCTTCTCCTTGTGCTCCTTATTCAAACAATAGTCAAATTTTGCTTACTGATAAAGTGGTTACTCTCCATAAGTGTTTCTATTCTGAGAATGTGTCTCCTAGTTTCGATGCAACTATTGATCTTAGTAGCTTGGAGTCTTTTCCTCTGCTTATCTCCTGTAATGCGATTGTCCCATATGTGCCTCCTTTGTCTTTTGTAGCGGATTGATATATTGATAAAAATGAGTTGTATGCTATGATTGTTGAGGAATGTGCCTTAATTAAAGCCTTTTTAAAAAAGTTGTATGATAATCGGTATGGAAAAGTTCCAGGAGATCGAGATTTATTTCTGAGATTAATTCGGACCTTAATCTCAAGCCTCGTAAAGGAAAAGAGAAGGGTTGCAAATTTGCTACTAATGCCCTCCTAAGTCTCACTGTATTGAAGAGCAGGTTGAGACTCTTTTTGACTTTGATATTATTAACAGGAATTTGCTCATTTTATCTGGTAAGGATTGTAGGTCTAAGGATGGTGTCTTATTTGCTGAAGATAATATCCGCAAGGAAGTTTTAGAAACTCTGAATGTCGGAAAAATGCTTGGTCTCTCTTTTAATGAATAAGATGAAGATACAATCAATCATTTTATGCTAGCTATTCGTTTGGATAAGGACAATTGGGAGAAGGAGTTCCCTAACGGGTTCATTTGATTCTTGTTCCTTCCTTTCCCTTGTTTCCTTTGGCCTTAATGCTGGCTTTGTTTCTCTTGGCCTTCCATGCTTTCTGGGTTGCTTTTCTTTGTTGTGGTCTTCCTTTCTTTAGTGGTGTTGATTTGCTGCTCTTGCTTTTCTTGTTCGTGGTTGTCTTTCGGTTTTCTTTTTGGTCCTCTTTGTTGTTTTATTTTGTCTTGGGTTCTCTTTTTTTGTTTTTAGTTAGATTGTGCCTTTTGTTTTAGTCTATGTTTTGAAATTCAGACCGACCCAACCAGTTCAACCAGTTCAATCAAGAACCGATTCATAGACCGGTCCGGATCACTTATTAAACCTAATACCTTCCGTAACGAATGTTCATAATGTGTAACAAACGTTACTTTACTTTCTATTTGATTGTAACGTTTGTTCAGATTATATAACAAACGTTACATAACGTGTAACGTGTATTACCCATGCATATTAGCAAACATATAATAAATATATGCTATTATTTAAAATTTTGATTCGACCTCAATTGAATTTTTGATCCGTAACTCTTTGCCTTCACTGATTTAAGGACCGAGCCGAATTTTAAAACATAGGTTTTAGTCTCTGTTTGGATTGGTTTAGCTTCATTTTCTTTTTTGCTTTTGTGCAGTGTTCTTGACTTGTTGCTCTTTTCCCTTATTAATTCAATATCTTGCTTATAATAATTAAACAAAAACAAAAATCTTATTCTAATTTTGATTAGAACTTAAAAGATCAAGCCATTAATTAAACTCTCACTGGTGCTTCAGCATCTAATATTCCTACTAGTCAGCAATACCCAATTACAAAGTTAAGGTCATCGACCAGTCTATATATCTTGGCCTGCCTAACATATATCTATGTCTAGTACCCTTGCCGATATTAAAAAGATAATTAAAAGTAAATAAAGAAAAAGAAACAAATGTTAAACCTATCTAGCAAAATATATTGATTTAGTTCAGTTCCAATTGATATGGTTGGAATATTTCATTTTAGTGAAAAATAAAAAACAATGAAAATTTCTTTGGACTTATATAACTCAAAATTTCATTTGTTTATATCTAAAACTTCTAGAATTAAACCAAAATAATTATTTCATTCGAAATAATCATTTTATTTTGTATAAAGAAAAAATTTATTAAAAAAAAAGAATCTTAACATTTTGAGCTCTAATGTGTTTATTAGTGTATGAAATAAAATATAATTACTCATTAAATATATCATTTTGAGTTTTGAATTAAAATACATATATGTAATTAGCTATAGAATGATTACCTCTAAATATTATTATGATTTTTTTGAGTAATTTTTTATATAACTATTATTAATTAAAGATAATAATGTGTGGCAATAACTCTAAAATGAAACATCAAAAAATACCGAAATTGAGATTTCTCATTTCAATAATAAAAAAAAAAAATCAAAATGGCAATCAGTACAGTGTTCATAATAATAATCTTGCTACTTAACATATTTATAAAGCATATATTATTAGATTAGTAGTACAATGATCGAGTGTTTATATTATATCATAATTAATGAAAAAAAAATTAAATCTATTTTTTTTTTTTTAAATTTTAAAAATTTTCAATCTAACAACGAAAAAAAAATAAAAAATAATAGGGCACGTTATAGGCTTTCATTTCCTTCACAAGCAACGTACATTTTGAAGGTTACTTATGGGTCACAGTTAAGGCCCAAAAAGTCAAAAATGATATACATATGGTAGAGTGAAGGATTTATCTATCTATCTATCTATCTATCTAATCTATCTATCTGTATCTTTGATTATCTTGGATAAAGATTGACAATTAGTCATTTGACCCTACAAAATATCAAAAATTGCTATAAAGTCTTTGTATGGGGTATGGACACAGACACTACACCTGACTCCTGATAAGGACAGAAAATTAACAATCAATTAAAAAAAAAAAAAAAGGAAGAGGAAAGTTAAGGAATTAACAATTAATTTGGTCAATAAATCAACAGTAATCTTCTTTTAGGCCCAACAATTACAAAACTAAGTTCTATTGCTGTACCTGTATAATCTTAAATATGTTATATATGTCAATGGACCCAAATTTCATGGTTTGGTGGCCAATTCATAACATCATTTTGGGGACTTAGATTCTATAATAACTGGACTGAAAGTTGATGTGATTGTGAATGTGTCCCCAGCCTGCAAAATGGGTTATGGACCTAGCTAGAGGTTACTTTCTCCAGAAAAGAAAAAGAAAAAGAAAATCAATTCCACCCATAGAAAGCAAATGATTCATTTTATTTATTTATTTATTATTCCTCTGACCTACAGATTGTCGATTAGAATGGTAAAATAATAATAACATAAGTTTGATATTTCAGATATTTTAAAGGATAAATAAGTTTTTGGAAAACACATATCGTGTGATAATATGCTATGCATATCCTGCTGTCGTTCATTGAATTGAGATCATGTCGTTTGCTGAGGACAGCAGGTTGTTTAACGACTTGTCGTTCATGCCAACTACACCTCGTTTGAAGTATGCATTCATCTAGTTGTTTATGATTAGACACATGTACAAACATTGCATCTGACAAAGGTGTTCCTGAGTCATTATTATGGGCCATGGTTGTTCCTTTCCTTTCTCGTAGGTCACATTTCCAGCCAGATCTGGTCTGCCGAACTACCTAGCTAGCTAACTAAAAGTCTAAAAGCCATAGTTTGATCAGTGAGCAAGTAGCTGGTGCCTGGTGGGTATATTGTTAGGGTTAGTACCTAGTGTGCAACGTGAAAAACTGAACATTTAAAAAGAAGCATGAACATGAACATGAACATGGTTCTCCATATCAGAGACAAATGGGGGCTGCTAGTGCCTACATACCAAACACATACACAATACAACACATGATTTACAACCAAACATCCCACATTTAAGGATTAAGGAAGTCTCTTCAATCAATGTTTCATGTTTCAAGACAATTCAACAATACATAAACTTTTCCACTTAAATCTCTTTCAATTATTTTGATTGGAACACTCAATAATAGTTGAAATAGCATATTTCAAATTTAACGGATCCAGTAATTGTAAGTGTATAAAGTATTCAACACATAATAATTAAAAGGTATTTTAAAATTTATAAATTAACTTTATAATTGTAACATTAAAATAAAGTTAATAAATTAATTAGCTACAAAGGGAGTCCCCTTGTTCACTATGTAATGAAAGTTTTCATTAATTTAAAGAGAATTATTTAAATAAAATATCATCTCCTATTATATAAAAACTAGTAATGTTATGCTTACCCGTTAACTTTAGCATATGAATAAATAAAAAGAAATAAATATATATATAAATTAGGTAAAAACCCTTTCTTGGGCCATTTCTGAAAGCCCATTAAATAAGGTCCTCTCCTCCCAGGCTTGTCTGGCAGGACATGATTGTGCAAGCCTAATTACTTGCAAACCAAGCAGGTTAATTGTGTTTGATCTACTTTCAGATTAAATGGTTCTTCACAAGATATCCAAACTTTGTTTTCAATTTTTCATGTTCTCAGATTTTATTAAATTTTTAATAAAATTTGATTTGTACACTCTTTTTTATGACATAATATGGTTGAAGGCCTAGTCCTATACAATAATTAACCAAAATAACAGAAAATTACTTGTGTCAACCTTAGCTTAATAGCAGGAATATATGGATCAAATTGATAAAATTTTAAAATTGAATAAAACCATTAACTAAAAAACTCATGGGAGTGTAAAAGGATGGTTACCTTTGTTGTTTAGTTCACAGTCTATTGGACCTCTCTAGTATTAAAAAAAAGAAAAAAAAAAAAAAACTCATGGATATATGAGATTAATGGACCATACATTCTAGGGTAATTAAATTCTAAGATTTCTATTAATGAAAAATTGATCTTAATCTTGATCATTATTTTTATTTCCCCAATACAATTCAAGAAATCTAAGCAAATTACCCTTCAAAATTCAAATAAGTATATATATAATATTTGTAATAATTGCAACATTAATTCCACAAAATTAGGGGAAAAAAGAAAAGAAAAAGAAGATTTACATACCTTCCAAAAGAAAGAGATAAACATGTACCCACAAAAGCAAATACCTCTTAAAACCCTTTAGGGCCACTCTCCTTCAAAACCACAGGCTTTTCAGCCATAGAAAGGCAATACTTAGCAATTTCTCTGAATTTAGGCACACTCCTGAGATCCACTTTAGTCCCATCTTTCAACGTAATTACAATATCACCCCATTCACCTATAAATCTTGGCACTACTTGCACATCCTTTATTACGCTATAAGAGAAATCGCTCCTATCCTCACCTGTCAGTCCTGAAATCACCGTCACCCGCAGGTTCGTGAACCTGTATCTCAAATAAAACGCCCTTGAAACTGCAGCTAAAGTCAATGGTAGCCATAGCAGAGTAAAACCCAGAAGCAGATTCGCTACCAGGTCACCGTAATGGGCTCCACCGTCGAAAAATATGGTTTCTTCTTTTGGTTTTTTTGAGGGGGTGTTTGTGCTGGTGATGGACTTGTTGGTTGGAGAAGACACGTGGAGCTTCGTGATTGGTCCGTGATTTTTGGAGTTGAAGGTAGGGATGGTGAATTTGGAGGAAAAAAAGAGAGATTGGTGTGTTACGGAGGGAGTTGCGGTGGTTGTGGTGGTGGTCGGTGAGAGGAAAGGAGCGGAGGCCATTGGGATTATCCGTTAGGAGAAGAGAAGAGGGGAGAGGGAAGTGAGTGGTGGTCAATGGAACTGAAAAGTGAGCCTTTTGTGATTATTCTGTGTTTCTATTGGCTGAAAGGAAAGATGTGGGAGCCACATAGAATGTTTTCGATGGATATTATTTTCCACGTGGCATATTTAAGGATCAGTATTTATTCGGGCTATGTGCTGGGCTCTGTGAATAGAATTTAGTTGAAACAATTACTTGTTGCTAAGCCCAAAGGTTAATAGTTGGGCCAATTTCTGTTTATGAACTAATCCAAAAGAATAAAATGGGCCTCTTTTTGGGTCATATTTTAAATAAATTCTTAATTTATATAATAAATAAGAGGAAATTACACTAAATACATTTTTTTAAATATCATTTTATTTTTTTTAGATTTTTAAAAATATTTTTTTATAATATATCTTTGATATATTTATGATATACTTTTAAAAATAAAATATTTTTTAAAATAAAAAATCTAATAAGTGTGTTTTAAAAAAAAAAGACATATATAAAAATATTTTATCTTTTGAATGCGTGTGTAAAAACTTCATAAATAAAAGTAATAATAAGCATAGGACTTTTCAGACTTTCTTAAGGTGTCTTTTTATTTTTTAATATATAATTAAGAAAAAATAATCGATGAATATATAAAATTTCATTTCAAATGAGAAAAGCAAAAGGTAATTGACTTTTTTTTTTTTTTTGGAATAAAAAAGTTAATTGACTGTTAGGTCTACAAAAGCAACTTTTATTTTATTTTTACCATTTAACTATTTATTTTAAATAATTAAGTAAAAAAAAGTAGTAACTTACACTCCTCATCATCTCTTAGATTTACATGAGAGTTTGGATCCAACAATTGCATCAATAGTGACACAGGACATTCTCTATTTTTTTTTTTTTCCCTTTTCTCATTAGATAGAACCTCTTGATATTTATACAAATATACAAAGGACACATAGGTCGTCCAAGGCGTTTGTTAAACAAAGTCAAGTTTACAATACACCAATAAATTATCCATTTTTCAACACACCTCCGAGAATCGAACCCCTAATAATATGATTTTCCTAATAATGCTTAGTTTGTTCTTTACTTTTTAATTAAGTATTCATGAAGTTATATTAATGTCGATCTGGGATTGCAAGTACACAAATGACAAAGAAAGTTTAAATAAATAAAAATTGAGCATTGGAAAGACATGAGTTAAGGATATATATATATATATACAAACAAGGAATTCAGTTGAGGGGATGAAAATTCATCTCATCAATTTTATCATAAGATTATATTGAATAAATAGAAAAAATTTTATTGGTATTGAAAATATTCTAAAAAGAAAAATAAAAATCAATTATATAAGTTGTTGAGATAACAATCATATATAAAGATATAAATCTAAGTTTTGTTCTCACAATTCACAATTACATATTGCTTCAAGTATGCATGATGCATGAAGAGAGTTTCCCCTGATTTTGATGATATGTTCTATATGGAATACTTAAAAGGAAGTTTTCTAATGGCAAGTATAGTGAAGATCTTTTTAAGAGTAAATCTGACATGGAGACATTTGCAAAAGGGTTTTTGATCCGATTGGATAAGCAGCGAACCAAACAGAAGAAATAGCGGCCCGAGACAACTTTAAATTTGGGCTATACGGGTACTTGATTTAAAGGAAAATGGTCCAATGGATCCGATTTATCGCCTTTGACGATGATCGACGTCGTTTTTCGGTCAAATTTCCTCGTTTGAACCCCCTAAACATATAATTTTTCTATTTATGGAAACTTTTTTGATTTGATTGTAACTTTTGATAGAAATCCCGGATTTAGATGTCGTATGTGACGCTTTTTTTATTTTAATTATTATTTTATTCTGATGTAATATTGCGAATCTGCCATTTATGGCAGTTTTCCTGTTTGTTCTCGTGTTTAGGGTTTCGGGACGCCTACTTATTTTCTTGTTTTGCCTGTTTTAGGATATCAAATAATATTCAGAAATTTAAATCTTAAATTGACTTTTATGCTTTTTTTTCTTACGCTGCGTCAAAATCTTTTAGAGAAATTCATTATTTAAACAAGTTTCATGCGAATTTTGTCACATATGATATTATTCTTAAATAAAATGATATTTTTTCTATAATGAGATTAATTTCATTTGAAAGAATTTTACATGAATTCGATTTCTTTAAAAACTAATTTTTAGTATTATGTATAAGTCTCGTAAACAGTACATTGTGAAATTCAAATATTTGAATGGAGATTTTTCACGAAAGATTTCGTAGGATCGATAGTTAATAGTTATTAGATATTGAAGCTTACTTTAAATTGAATGAGATTCCTGAAAAATTAAAAAACCAAAACTTGCAATTTACAAAATTTCCTTTGGATGAATATTAGAATTTATTATTTATCCCCACTTTACATGCATTAAATCCATTATCCTTAGCCTTAATTGGTTGCTTTGAGTTTTATTTATTTTATTTTATTTATTTTTTCCAACTCATGAAAGTTACACTCCAGCTTGGCTCTAAACAAGTTGGATTAGTAACAAGAATTAACTAATTAAATAACAAGTATTAAAGAAAAAGTTATTATATTTATAGTAAGAAACCTTTTCAAAATCTAGTAGTATATGTTTAAGTGAAACTGAATTATTTTTTAATCTAATTTAAATAATATGTTAGAGCCGTTGACGGAATCTGCCCAATAATTAATTATATTTAATCTTGAACATGATATCACTAAAATATATAAAACCCAATAATTCAAACATAATTATGCTTGTCACATGTTCTCTTAATATTTTTTGGTTCTAATAATAGCAAACATGCTGGGATTTCTCTGATTTTTAGAGTTATCATAATCCACCAATAAATAATGCTTAATTAACTAATTAATTAAACTCCACTATTCACGTGGCCACTTATATCTTGCTTCTTCTTAATTAATTAAGCAATTTTCAATTTGGCCACTATATATAATTTTTTTTAAAAAAAAAAAAATTTAAACTCTATGTGGCATCTAAATCTGTCATCAAATGCCAAAGTTTCCAAAGCTAATATATAATCTCCATCACATGATCCCATGAAGATACTATCAATTAGTGTGCTTGATCTTCAATTAATTATTAATTATTAATTATTAATTATGTAGGGTGTCAATTTTAAAAAAATATGTTTTATATAAGAGATTTGCAGATTTTGTGATATGCTAGCTTATTTTTGTTTTTATCCAATTGAGTCGTCATTTGGGTAATAGAATCTAGTTAATTCTGTTATAACAGTTTGGCGCCAACCAGTCTGAAATCTACTAAAGATATTATTGCTGCAATTCAAGGGCTAACTAGGTAAAACTATAGGAATATTAATAAATTTGTAAATTTGTAATAATCTTTGTTTCTTTAAAAATTTCATTAATTAGTTGAATGTTTATTTCACGTGAATTTTTTATTTTTTTTCTCTTGAAAAAAATATATGTAAGATGTAAGATAAGACATGTATATAATGAGAAATTAAGTAATTAAACTCAATAAGTCAAAAATACGATTAAGAAGTGATGAGAATAAGAATTATCTTTTTGAATAGTCTTATTATATTTTATCTTCTTTGGCTTATTAAATGAAGTGCGAAAATGAAACATAATTAAGATAAAGATAGTTCAATAGTATTGGGACAAATTGATTCAAATTGAGGTTGATATATATACATAATATATATATATAAGTAATCCATGAATGAATATTCATGATTAAAAATATAGATTTTATATATATATATATATCGAAAAGGTAGGTAGTAGTAGTGACTGACTAGTGTAATAGATAAGCATCTATATATATATATATACCAGCTTTGAAAATAAATAATAATATTAATTTAAGAATGTAAAAAGTATTATTTACTTTTGAACTCAATCAAATAAAAATAAAAATAAAAATACATGTACACATTTGTATATATATTTCAAAAGAA
Organism: Vernicia montana; assembly: GCA_949750685.1. Classification (NCBI taxonomy): domain Eukaryota; kingdom Viridiplantae; phylum Streptophyta; class Magnoliopsida; order Malpighiales; family Euphorbiaceae; genus Vernicia; species Vernicia montana. The sequence continues at coordinate 10,679 of CATKHJ010456177.1, forward strand.
ATTTGTTAGTTAGTGTCCTTAAGAGATGGAGAGAGTTAGCCAGTAGTGTGTAGAAGAAGCAGCAAAAGCTGGTACTTAATGTGTGGAAAAGAGAAAATATATATATATCACATTCAAAGAAAGAAAGGAAAGGGGAGAGAGAGAGAGATTGTGAAAAGGAAATGTAAGGAAATGGAAGTGGGGGATATAAGATTATAGAGAGTGTTGGATGCTAGGGAGTGGGTGACAGTGGGTCACATGCATGATGATGATGATGGTGAATTTTTTTTTTCCTTCAATAAATGAATTCAGATTCATTCATTCATGTATATATATATATATATAGAGAGAGAGAGAGAGAGATATTATTATATATATATGGTCAGTTCCAAAAGGTGGGTTTACGAATATTACAATAGCTTTTGGATGCCATTCCCTTCTTTGTCAGCATAACATTGCTAACGTCCCCTTCACGAGAATGACCATTTCCAACTCTCCTTGTTTTCTTCTTCTCTTCCATCTGTTTGTCGTCTTCCTTTCTTGGAATGTGTGCTCGATACTCTCTCTCTTTTTCTTTTTCGTTTTCTTTTTTCCTTTATATATGCAATTCGATGGAATTAAATTGAATTGAATTAGTCTTTGGTAATATAACATTAGACTGTAATATTTCCTATTCTTACTCTTTTCTGAAAATATTAATTTCTATTAATAACTGGTATTTGTTTGAGTAATTAAATAATATTGCTCTCATAATCATTTGGTAGTACAAAATGATGAAATGGCAAAAAAATGATTGCAAAGACTTTCAAGAAAGCACTTGCAAGTTTTAGTTTTTTTTTTTTCCCTTTCTTTAGTAGTACAAAGACATGATTCCAAAGCAAGAAAACTGAAAATATGTAAGGAAGAGAGAATCCCTTTTCATTTTGATGGCCCATGCTAGCTAGTGGTATAGCTAGGCAGCTCCAACCAACCAATCGCTATTAGCAAAATGTAATTTCACTTGCAACAACATATCCATCCATTCATTCATTCATCTCTCTCTCTCTCTCTCTAAATTCATCATCTAAAAAAACATTGGTATATTAACTCAAAAGACACAAAAATCCCCTTTATTCCTCATCATAAAAAGATCTTACCCACCTGAAATTTCAACTTCATATATAATAATAATAATATTAATAATCCTACTTAATTAATTTATACACCAACCTAATTAATTAAGTACGAAAACATTAGACTTACAATAAAAATATATAATAAAGTAGTAGTAGTAGTAGTACTTTTTACCCCTCTTGATGATTTTTTTTTTTTTTTTTTTTGAAAAACATTTCCAAACTTGATCATAATATATAGTGTATACATATATATTAATTTCAATATCGATCATTTGATTAAAATATTCTCTTTCAATTGAAATGCTGTTGCTCAAGCCATGGCCAAAACCCAGTTTGATCATCAATCCCACAGAACATGTTGCTAAGACTTTCTTCTTTGACCATTTGATCAATCTTATTATTATTGTTGTGGCATTGGACATGATGATGATGATGATGGTGATGGTGATCAGGCCTTGAAGAAGAGTTATTGTTGTTGTGGAAGAGTTGAGCCACCCCTGATGTTGGCCTTATTGATGAAGGTGGGAAAAGAGGTCTGCTGATTGTTGGGTGATTTGATAAAGGACTATCAATTGCTGGTGTTCTTGAAATATCTAACTTGATATCAGAACTATTTTCACTTCTATTACTGCAAGAACCTTCTGTTTCTTTATTCAGATTAATTGATTCTGTTGGTTCTCTGCTTTTCAGTGACAATATCTGCACCCATCAATTAATTAACCAATATCAAGATTTTAGTTCTTTTTTATATATATATATATATAAAGACCACAAAATTTTTAAGAATTTCAGATTGTCAATTCCAAGAATTTAAAGGAAAAAAATGAAAGAAATTAAGAAAGATTTCAGAGAAATCATGATTACCCTTTAGTTTCAGAGCCATGAAGAATCAATCAATCAATTAAAAAGTTTTCTTTTATTTATTTATTTTTTAGGGTTGAAGCAAGCTAGCTATAAAAAAAGTTGCACTAATGATAAGAAAAGAACCTTTGCTAAAAAGCCATGATTGGTTGAAGAAGTTAACAGAAATAAAAGATTATAAAAAATCATTGAAGAAGAAAAAGTCAAAAAGGAAAAAAAAATTAAAAAAAAATAAAGAAAAAAACCCCAATAAAAGTGATGATCATGATCTATGTATCTTCAATTCTCCATGCAAAATCTATTAATAAATAAAGAACATTTCAAGAAAAGGGCAAATTAATTAAGTTTAATTTAAATAGATTTTTAGACTAATAAAATTGAAACAACTAACCTCTGCATGGAGCTTCTGGTTCTGAGCTTGGAGTGCATCATTATCAGCTTTAATAGCTTCAAATTGTCTTTTGAGAAGATCATAATCTTTCTCAAGTTGCTTAGTCTTCCACCTAGCTCTCCTGTTTTGGAACCATATAGCAATTTGTCTTGGTTGCAGACCAAGAGCTCTAGCCAGCTGCATTTTTCTTTCAGGTTCAAGTTTGTTACCCAATTCAAAATTCTTCTCAAGTGTCTTCACTTGTTCCATATTAAGCCTTCTTTTCTTCTCTCCTGCTTGTGACCCATCATCAGATAACTCATCTTCTCCATTTGCTTCTTCATGACATGATGCATCAATTCCTGAAAATGACATTGACCTTTTCCCTAGAAATGATGCCACCCCTGCACCCAAAACATCTAATTAAATTAAGAAATTCAAGAAAACTAATATATTAAAACCTAGACGAATAAGTTTTGACTTAGTGGTGCCAAAGTCGTTTCCAGAATTATAAGGTTGTTAGTTTAAATCACAGTGAAAACATATAATTAACCAAGAAAAAAAAAACATAAATAAAGTCGTCTTCGATACTGTAAGATTGTTAATTCGAGTCCAAACATATCATAATTTAACAAAAAAAAAAGAGAGAGAGAGAAGGAGAGATATACCATGGAAGTCCTGAGGATTGCATGAAGGTAGAATTGGATTGAGAGAAGTGGGAGTTTGATGATGATCTTCTTCATGAGGGGTTTGAAGCATGAAATTTGCTGGGAAGAAAGCCATCCCATTGCAAGTCATGACCTGATTAGCTATTCTTTCTGTGAGACCAATCTTAAAACCTGTGATGGTGGTGATGATGATAATCTGGCTGTCATGTTGGAAGACAGAAAGAAATAAAAGATGCAGATGCAGATGCAGATGCAGATGCTCAGAGAGCACAGAGCTTATTAGTATGGGAGAAAGGGAGGAAAAAATGAAGAAGCAAGACTAATTGATCTATAAAAAAAAAAATTATTACCCAAAATAAAAAAGAAAATTTTGAAATAGGAGGATATGCAAAATTTGGTTTGATGAATATAGCTTATATACCTTATCAGTTCCTAGGATGAGTTATTTCTCTTTTATAGTTTATATTTTCATGAGAGAAAGAGAAGAGGATGAGATATAGAGAGAGAAAGAGAGAGAGAGTATGATGATGATTCTATAGTTCTACTTCTCTTTATATGAAGAGGGAAATTATATTTTTTTTTGATGTGTTTTTCACTGCTACCTAAAAAGAAAGAAAATTAAAGAAATTTATCCACTGACTTTTGCAATAAAAAAAAATATGGGGGTAATTCTTCTTGGAATTTGTTAAAAACAAAACCCTTTGGTTTTTTTTTTTAGATTTTTTTTTCAGAAAAAAAAAATTAATTTGACAGTGATATCTTCTCTATAAAAGGTAAAGAAAGTGATGATGATGAGATATGAAATGGAAAGGCAACTTGCTGAAGCATGTTATTATCTGTAATTCTCAGAAAAAAATTTCATGGGAGTGTGTCTTATTTACCAATGAACTAGTTTGATAATATCTTGATGAGTCATTTTCATTGGTATTGTTATATTAATCTTTTCCCAAACTCAAGAGGCAAAATAATTAATGGTGTTATTCTTAACAAAGACAGTTGTCTTCAAGAATAAATTTAAAAATTACACACTACAACTTTTCAACTGTAGCTACTTAGCTTGATTCCATTGTTAATTAATTAATTAATTAATAATAAAGATTATATTGTTAAATTTTGATTTAATATGTATAACTCACTGTGAGATATCGAAATTGATACCAGTCACATTCTAATTAATAATAAATTAAGATTGTCTATGAAAAATTAATTTAATTATAAAAATAACCCATAAATTGAATAAGTGGGGTGACTTGAAATGGAAAAAGAGAGGGGTCTCTTGTTATATGATCACTTTAAACTAGACCCTTCAAATGGGGGTGGGTGTTTTTTAGGAATAGCGATATATATATACACATAAATAAGTAGTTTCTTGAAGAAAAGAAAGAAAGAAAGAAAGAAAGAAAAGAAGCTTTATATTAGAGAAAAATATATATGTGGGTAGTGAGAGAGAGTGTGATATTTTATGTTGTTGTTGATGTTGTTGTCTTAGTATAGCGAAGAAAGAGAGAGAGAAAGGTTACTTGAGAAAAAAGAGAAATGAGTTGGCTGTATATTGATGCCCTAAAGAAGGATTTGGAGGAAAATAGGGAAAGAGAGAGAGAAGGGCAGGAATCTAGGGATGGGTCCAAGAAGAGGGGCAGGGTTTGCTACCTAACCCACCAACAGGTATCGTGCATTAGGACGAAGCTCTTTCCCATCCATTATCCTTTCATCAGTTTTGGGCTCTTTAACTCTCTCTCTCTCTCTCTCTCTCTGTGAGAGTATGCAATTGCTTGTTTTGTGTGTATGTGAGTGTGAGAGTTTGAAAGAGAAAGATAGTTAGAAGAAATTAAAGAATAGGTTTTGAAAACCCCAAGCAAAAATCCCTGTGGTTATAACCCTACAAGAGCTGGTCTTTTTTGTCTTTGTGCCCTTCCATTCTGTCCATCTCTATCCCACTCCCACTCCTCCAATCCCTTAATTCCTCTATCTTCTATATCCATCCTCACTTTTCACACTCTTTTCTTTTCTTTTATTTATTTTTTTATTAGTACGTACCTTTATATTTATATATACTAACAGTAATTCATTGATAGAGAGTTTTCTTTATAATACAATTAGTCATAGATTCAATCCCATCAATTATTTCCTTCCCAATAAAAAATTTCCAAGACACACACACACACAAAAAAAAAAAAAAAAAAAAAAGAGGCAAACCATTATATATTAGTCTAATAATTATTGTATTGTATCTTAGAAGATAGCAAAAATTCAATCCTAACATTCCCCACACTTTAAGATGTTCTTCAAGTAGATATATATAGTCTTATATTCAGTGCCAAAAGAGAACAAATTAAGTGATGAATGGACTAATGAGTGCCAATTATGTATAGACGAGAGAATATGAAATACTTCTATCTTTCAACTTCTTCAAATTCATCTCTTGGATTTACATTTTTTTTCTTCCCTTTATGTAAGCTCAAATACTTTATTTTATTAATTACCAAGAAAATACATTATTTTATTTTTTATGCTCAGCTTGAGATGTTCCTTATATATGTATTATATAAAATATCATATCTTTCAAACCCATACCTCTATATATGGTCCCTTAGTTTCTTTTCGTGACTCACTGACTCTCGTATGCAGCCCTTCTCTGCTTTGCTATTCACTATCATATATGCAATATTTCTCAAGCCATTGATAAGATATTAAAAATCAATCAGCTTTTAATTCAGTGTTATTAAAGTCATATATAGAATTGTGAGTTTTTGAGTTTGAACTCCCGGAGTTAAATTTATCAAATAAATAAATGAGTCAACATTAATACTATATATTGGTACAAGGTTAAATTTTCAAATTATATATATATATATATATATTTAAGAACTTAAAAATAAAATGTTTCAAGGCATTTGATCAATAATTTAATTATGGTTGAATAACTAATTCATAGCATAAGAAATTAAGTGATAAATTTAACATGTTTTTCCTTTAAAAACTTATGATATATGAAAAAATAATATATTACAAAGTATTTTTTTTTTTTTGGTAAATTTGATTCTGCCTATGACTTGAACTCAAAATTTTTCAGTTCTCAAAACAATTTCACTACATGTAACATGATAATAGTAATAATAATTGTAATAAAATTGATATAAAATATAAATATATCACTAAGTCTTAGTTTAATTAGTAGTACTATAGTTATTATCAAAATTATAAAATTACAAATTTGAATCCAATTAGAACCAAATCCATAACAAAAAATAGTATAAATGTGAATTATTTTTCACCTTTTCATTCAACCCAACTAATAAATATTAACCCCTCTATCAATTTTTCACTATCTATAAGAAGAGTAACTTCCAGTTAATGAAGAGAAAAAATAAAGTCTCCCCAACTAACAGTTAACTTCAGTAACTTCTCCCAATGGCTAATTCAGTTGTAGTGGTTTTAGCCTTGTAGTCTATATATGAGAATGCAAGAGAAAAAATCAAGTCTATACCATTCCTTATATTCACAAAAATATAAAATAAAACTCAAAGTTATAACTAGTAGAAGAAAGTAAAACATTAGGGGAAAAACACAAGAAGTATGAGATTTACATTTTAACGTACTTGACAACACAATAATTAACTTCACCACTTCTCCTGAACTATTGAGTGAAAAAAAAAGAAAGAAAGAAAATAAATAAATTTATTTGTGATGCATGTGTTTGTGGGAAAGAGACATTTTAAAGAAATAAATATGGAGTCATAGTACTTGAAGTTAATTGTTTCATCTATCAGGCAGAAATGGTATATTTTCAGGCTAAAACTACAGCTCCTACAAGGCGAGGGCCTAAATAAGGAGAGGGAACATAGAATTTCTTACTTCAAAATTGAAAATCCATTGAAAGAGGTAAAGATATATTCATCGATCAATGAAAAGACTCGTACAATATCACTATTATAGAATGGTATAGATTATTGAATTTCTATATATACATGAATAAGATATAATTAATGTAAAATCGAAGACAATATGTAAGAATATACGACAGAATTCAAATCTTATCGATATTAAATTTTTTCTTTCTTATTACTTTTAAAAAAAAAAATTAGAGGCCTTTCACAGCCACTAGGTATCCAATCAACCCACTTGTTCACTATTCTTTTTTCATTCTTCTACTTCCTCCTTTTTTTCCCCTTTATTATATGTCATAGCATAGAAAGTAAAAGGACACATTGGACCCATGAAAAGAATTTAGTATCCAGCATATGGACCCCAAAATAGTTAATTTAGCCACAAACATACAATACCCACAAATTCGTAGATGATGTAATTGAAAGAGGGTTGGCATTTTTTTTTTTCTTGATTAGTCATTCAAGTGATTGAATGTTAGGCTTTGATAAAAGATAAAAATATTTAATTTTATTGGGTTCAAAGTATGGAAAATACATCTAAGAGACCATTTAATTATGAATTTAATATATACATGCAGTCAGCGAATCAACTTTCTCGAGTTCATGATTTATTTGGTAAGGCATTAGCTCGCTTTCGGGACTCGTCTTTGAAGGTTGCCCTCATAAGATTTAAACACCCAATCAATTCGTCTACTCTCATGTTAGACTAAGACACTATTTTCCATATATACTCATTGACTTGACTTATCAAAAAATTACTGAGTAGACAACTATAACAACCGTCACTTATTAATATATAAGACGAGGTATGTTAAGGTTAAACACGCTCAAGGCAGTGCCCTCCCAATAATGGCCAAATGCATGCATGGTGTCAAGTAGGCCGATACTAGAGATATTGTATGTCCCATCAAGTACTCTGGCTATTTGATTTTTGCTTTTGAGATGCTGTCACCAGTGTATTTACTTTAATTTAACAGTGAAATCAAGTAAATATAAAGGAAAATATTGATCACCATTTAAAGCAGGGGCGAATCTATTTATAAATTTGCCCCCACTGAATTTTAAAATTGCTTCACTAAAATATGCATATTTAAAAATGTCCCATTAAATTTTGCCTCTTTGCTCCCATTAAATTACAATTTACAAACATTTTATATTCCAAAGTTATACTTGTTATTTATATATATGTGTATATATGGTTGTACATGAATTTAAAAATTAATTGTTTCCATTGACAAATTTTTCTGAATCCGCCTCTGATTTAAAGTGAATTTACTCTATAATTTCTCATTATTCTCTCTCACTAAAATTTCTCTATAGAACTAGGAAGAAATTCAATATTTTTCTTCAAGATTCCTAATTTTTATAATTTCTAATTTAAGTATCGGAGAACCCTCTAATATTATTTGTTCAGGCCAAAATTCATTTCAAAAAAGTGTCCAATATAATATCATGACCAAGCTCCAATATCAGACTTGAAGGTTGGGATTTTGACATTGGGAAAACCAAACTATCATTCAATTTTTACGATCTATTTTTGAAAATATATATTCTATACAGTACTCTCGTAATCATATATTTTCTGTCATTACATTATATTAAAATTTTATATATTCAACTATGTATATAATATGTGTGTGTATATATATATATATATAAATTCGACCGTTCCCGATAATTTTTTTTTTTATATAATTTATGTCTATCTTGTTAAACAGTTTCCCATCAATGAATGTACCCACCCATGACCCATACAAAGCATCTAATTAAACCCTAGCCAATTGCAACGTCACATTTCTGTGCATGGTTACATTTTTTAGTGGATTGCTTTTTTTTTTTTTTTTTTTTTTTTTGAAGCTAATAAGATTATTAACAAAAATTAAACTTAAAAAAAAAAAAAAAAAAAAAAGCTATATTAAAAAAAAAAATGGGTTTTTGTCATTTTAAGGAGAGGGTTTTTTAATTTTTATATTATAATTGTAAAAAAAAAAAAAAAAAAAAAAGGTGTATGTTTTGATTGGAAAAATCATTAGCAAAGGGGGAGGTTATTTTTACTGTACAGCGTGGATGTATCGAAAAGGAATGAGTAGGACCCACTAATCTGAGTATTTGGGTTGGGGGTTGGGACCCACAAAATACTTCTTTAAAATTGGCAACAAGACAAGCTATTCTCACAGCATCACATGACTTTATTAGTTGGAAGCTGTAGGGTACCCTATTGGAATGGGGTGGATCCATGTTCTTAGCCAGTTAGCCTTATTTCTTTTTTCCCATTTTTATTTTTATTATTAGTATTATTTCTCATATATATTATATGTATAATAATAAATATAAGTATATTTATTTTTAAAATAAAAATAAACAAAGAAAAAAAAAAGAAATTTACTAATTATTAATATAAATATATTTTTATAATTATATATATATATTTAAAAGAGAAAGACCCTGAAATGAATCTTCTCCTCCACATGCCCTAATGCCAATAGGGTGTTCAGCTTTCACTGATCCCATCCCATGTGCTCTCTTTGCATGACGTCACTCTTTTTTTTTTTTTCTCTTATTTTAATGTATTTTTTTAAAAAAAAAAAATATTTATTTAAAAATATAATAAAATAAAATATAAGTATTTTGGGGCCAAGGAAATGCATTGATAGTGATTTGTCAACTACTGGATCTGTTATGTTTTTAATATTTAAAAAATTGCTCGTGGTCATGTTTAACTTTTCTCAAAGAAAGGGTGGCCCATTAATCTGAACCGTTCGTTCAGCATGACATTTCTTTGGATTGGCCACAACTGGAAATTTTGTTATTTCATTTTTGGGATTTAAAAATAAGGGCATACCATACATTTCATTTAAATTTTCGTGTTATGTTTGTATACTAATTTAGTGCAATTGTACATATATCCATACAATTGCACTAATTGTTATTTGGACCTATTTCGAGACTATGATATTCAATAGTCACTGCAGTTATGCATATTGCTGACTAATGATATTGCAAAAAAAAAAAAAAATTTTAACTTTTTATTTTCAATTTTTATTTCCTGATCAATTTGCGAGTTGGGTTTTGAAGTGAAACATTATTACTAATAAGCAGTAGAAATATAAATTAGTCAACTGACCTACTAGTATATCCATTAAGTTCTTATGAAGAAGAGGAATCTGAATTGGAATTTATTTAAAGTTGATAAATATATTATTATTAAATTATGTTCGGTGGCGAGAAAGCTTCTATTTTTTATTCTCATAAACATATAAAATAGATTGAAAATATCATCGATCGACACAAGCGAAACTAATCTTCAATAATTTGAGGGCCAAAATGTATATTTAAAAAAAATTATAAATTTTATGTACAAAGAAAGAAATTTTAAAATTTTTTAGGGGGCATGGCGGCCCCTGCAAAGGACTATGTAATTCCTCTCTTGTCCATCAAAATAAATAAATAAATAAAATGAAATATAACTTAGCAAGCTAATAGCATAGTAATTCATCGATAGACTGTTTAACATTGAAATGGGAAGAAATGTTTTGAATTCTAATAGTGCCAATTCCTTTAGAAGTATTTATATATACCAGAAGATATAGTTTATAATTTAACAATCATTAAGAAAAGTTTTTCTTTTTTAGGCATCGTTAGCCAGTATGTTAGTTTCGTAATATTTCTTTATGATGATTAGACTACCTCCATAGTCCATACTAATCTAATCTATATACAACATGTTCAAAAAACAAATTAATTAAGAAAGAAAGTACAAAATAAGAGCTAAATTGAAAATTAGAGAAGTAAGATTGACCAAAGAGACTAAAAGTAGAAATAAAAGGGAAGATAAAGAGGAGAGGACTAGAAAAGGCAAAGGCAATGGATCACCACCACCACCTTCCAAAATGCCTTTACAAGGAAACGTGCTACTTTTTTTACAGGTGAGTCTCTCCAGAATAAGTATATAGGGTAACCTCGACTAGCACAACCCAACTAACACCTATATATATATTGAAAAAGATATTATATCTATATAAATAAATAAATAATCTAATCTAATCTAACCTAATCTAATCAAATCATTCTTTCCCTAGCTTTGTTTAGTAATAAACAGCAGATTTCTTATATACAAGAATAGAAATGATATTTAACTTTTTACATGTTGAAACCTTCGCTCAAATGATAAGGCATAAAACCTTCACTTAATTGGGAATTTAATGCTTTTTAATTTTAATCACTAGGGAGAAAAGAAATTAAGAAATACAAAATTTATTAAGACTAGCTCACCGTGGATTAAAATTTCGCAATTTCGTTTGATATATCAAGTTTCCATATGGTGTAATATTTAAAACTCATATCATATATATATATATTTTTTTACATTATTTCTAGCGAAATATCGATGATATTTTACGAAATATATTTATATTATCTAAATTTCATAAAAAAAAATCAATTAAATATCAAGCGAAATATAATAATATTTTGAGAAATTTCTAAAAAAAATTAAAAATGAAATTCAAAAGTTTTAATTTGAAATTTTACATATTGTTACAAAGAATATCAAAATTATCAAATAATAAAATGCATATTCATCAATACAAAATGTATGTTCAATTTAATGAATATCATCGTCAACGTATAACTTAGGATGAATATTGTCTCAGCCTAACAAATTGTTATTAAAATATTTCAGTAGATAAAATGAATGATTTTGAACCACATAAAAATTTAATATGGTACGTATTAAAAATATTATTATATATAGTGTGGTTAATTTACTTTTGTTATTGTCTCATAAAACAATAATTATGTATATGTTGTATTATTTATAAGAAAATATATTATAATATTTAAATTCACTAAGTATGAACTTATCAAATTTATTTATTGTGTTATTTTATTAGATTCTTAATTATATACGAATTATATATATCGCTTTATAACTTTTAGTACTTTATAGATATTTTTTTTTATATTTTAATTTATAATTATTCCTCCTACTTTTTCATAGTATTTCTCAAAATTTTATTTAATATTTTCAAGTTTAAATATTAATTTTCATATATTTTTTTAAATCAATATTTATATTTCAATCGATATCAATATTTTCATAATTATCTTGATATTGTCATCGACGTAGATATTTAAGTCCTTGAGCACATACATACGAACTAGAGATGGTTAACAAATTCACACTCGTTTCTAAAGAAGAAGCATGATTTGCTAACCATTGGTTGGCTTCCCGGAATATTTGAGAAATATCAATACTCTATTTTTTATTCAAGAAATTCTTAATTCTCGAAATCATGGAGAACTGAACATTTGGCTCAATTTTCTGTGCTATAATAGCTTCAAACACTGCCTTCGAAACCGTCTCAAAATTTACTTGCCAGAAACCTTGGCACCTATATCATGCTAAAACCTGTTAAAACCCCCGTAACAATCACTTCTCATCATGTCAAGTATGATTTTATTAAAAAGGTTTTTTTATTTTTATTTTTATTTTTTTATGAGAATTCTTCTATTTCTTTTTAAGAAGTAATGTATTTTTATTTAAAAATTTTCAATAGTTAATAATTTCAAATATTGCAAATATATTTTCAATATGAAATTCCTTTTGAGGATATCTTTCCAATTCCCAACCCAACATGTCAATGACAATGTAGCCACTTTTTGTACAATGTGGAAATTGGAATAGCATATGGAAAAGTTAGAAACAAAAAATCTGGAAAAGAGCAAAAGGGCTATTTTCTTAACCTTAAAAGAAGAACAGTGCTTGGCTGCCATAAATTAGCACATTTCTTTTGGTCTTTCACTCGGCTTACAAGCACTAATGCAATGCCTCTATCTATCAATGTCAGGACCCACTAAATAAATCTTTTTTTTTCTGCTGTTTTTCTTTATTATTTTTTATTTTTTTGGTTCCTTGGTCAGATTACTCAGATCAGACATATGTATCACAGTTTCACAATGTTGGACAATATCGTTTGGATATACCATGTATCAACCATTTACACATTAATAGCATATGGTTAATATAATTGCCGACTTTTTTTTTTTTAGTTTGATTTATTCAAATACTGTTATTAACCTGTATCTATTTTATACCACTGCTTTAACATAATTCCTTCCCAGTTCCCACAACCCAAATTTTATAACAACATTTTACAATTTAATTTATTTTCTTGAATTTTATATAATCACTCTGTGATATACAACCATAAAGAAGTACGTAAGAACAATCTGCCTAAAAAAAACTGAAGTGGCCATTGAGGAAGATGATTATGATCACTATTCACAAACCCAAAGCATATAAAGGCGAAATAATTTTAATGACAAATGTATAATTCAGGAAATAATATAATATTCACAATAACTCAAATCATAACTCGGCGTTAAAAAATGTTTTAAGTAATCATATAAAATGTAAATATTAATTTTTATTGTGACGTCTCTGTCATGCCTTGTCCATAGTCGATGTAAAGGATCATACTTATCCATATTAGTAAGTCGTAAGTCGTAACTAATAGCTGGCTAGGATGGCCCAATTAGCATAGCAAGACCGACATTAAAAAAAAATAGCCTAACTACCTATTTACAAAAGTTAATTTTAACTCTCAACTTAAATTCAACAACTAATCAATCATGAAAACTTTATTTGGTCAATATGCCTTTTCTTTTCTTATTGAAGGACCCAAAAAAAAAAAAAAAAAAAAAAAAGCAATTTATTTAGATAGATTAAAATTCCCAAATGTAGCCCCATATAACAATATTTCTGAATTACAGTAAAAAAGATATCAAATCGAATCTCAACTATGCAAATGCCACTTTTCATAAAAAGGAAAGGAAAAATAAGAACTGCTTGGGCTATAAAAGTGAAGCATAATTGATGAATAGGAGCATCTAGAAGTCCACTCTCTACATAATTTAGGGGATGCTATCAAGATTGACAAGATTCTGGACAAAACCAGATAATAACATGAGCGTGTCAAACTAATGAGGTATCTACCTTACCATATTAGCAATCATGGAGAAGATATGAGCATCGAATACAGATGCAGCTGGCTGAACTTTACATTGTTTCACTCATGCATTCCATTTAGCCAGGCCCCAAGACAAAGCTGTGCACCGCACCTGAAGTGATAACCCTATATCTAAGCTACAACTGCAACAAATGGCTTACAAGGCCAGGTAACAAAACAATTATATTGATTATTATTATTAATATATAAGGTTGTGTATGTGAGCACACAATGGGTAACAAGAATTGTAGTCAGCTATTTAAGAGATCATAAAACAGCTATAAAAGAGCCAGATCCAAGTCTTAAATAATCCTGGAATTTTATTTTCTAACATTATACCATTACATCTCTAACATTGAATTTGGAGAAAAAAAAGGGCATGATCTGGGAACATGACTTCTAATTTAAGATTGGCATGACAAAGCACTATCGTTGTATGCATGTATAGGCTTTTCATATACACTACAAAAGATACAGAGATCCACAATGTGGGGAAAAAATGAATGAATTGGAATATGTATATCATAGTCCTTTTAATATGAAAATTATACGTACGTATAATTGAAGAACCACCTCTCTGAAAGTATATGAACAAGCACATTGTTGTCCTTGAGGTTCATGTGCAGGTTCAATGTCAACTTAATTATAGTGTTTCAGTTGTTAGCCAAAATGAAAACCAGATGACTTGAAGGAGCTGCTTGAAAGATCTGGCAGCTTGAGAGTTGCAATGACACCAGCTGCAAGAGCACACACAGAAGCGAGGGCAAAGGCAGGTATATTGCCTCCACCAAACAGAGCATCCCACGGACCAGCACCAAGGGATATAATCATCTGAACAGACCAATAATATGCATGAAATAATTTTCATTAATTAACTAGAATAAAAGGAAAAAGATATAAGATAAAAGATAAGAAAATGAGTTGTACTGACTGTCACCAGCATAATAGAAGGGTAAGAGGGCATCCATTTCCTAGTCCATCAATAAAAATGTTGATTTTCCCCCAAAATACAAGGAAACTAATCCTAAAGTAAGATGCAATATGAAAATTTCCAACAGAACTGCTTGACTTTTTAAAAAAAAGTTGATTGTTGGAAGAAATATTATAAAAGGAATACTTCCATTCAATTTATGAATTGAATCCAGAAAAGGAGGGGGAAAAAAGCATAAAAGGATTACGATGCAGTCATCTACCTGTGGAATAACTATTGCAAGATTCAGAACTCCTATAGCCAATCCTGTACAGCAGCAAAAGATATCAGGATTGATCTGCTTAACTCAGTAACAATATAAATCGAAGAGATATAAATTAACTGCCATACAAACCTTGGCCACCGCCAGATTCAGCAGTCAACTCTGCTGTAACAGAAAATGGAACACTGTAGGTAATCTGCAATACACAAACAATTAATCCAGCTTTTGAGGGAACAAGCTGTAAAATATTGCAGTTATTTCAACAGAACTGATACGTACAGCAAGAGGAAAGCCAAGAAGAGTAAATACAACCAAGGCAGCTATCCTGATTGATGCACTGCCTCCAATTACATGTTCAATCCCTCCAGAATATTCACCAACAGATATCAAACTAATGATAGCAGTGACTGCCATAGAGGCAAATACAATGAAACTGCTCATTGCCCATACAAGTCTCGGGCCCATCTTCTGACACATTGGTTCAATTAAGAAGGAACTAATGCCTAGAACAACCTACAAAAGAAAATTAAAAAAAGAATTTATTAAAGGAAAGAAAAACATAACTAATGAGATAATATCCTTAATTTAAACAAGCCCCTTCAACAGATGCCATGCATGTTAACATGCTTTATTTTTTCATCTCCTCAGCTTTTCTTATCCCTTTTCTTTCAACCCTCTCAACTTCTCTACTCTTTATGTATATTTTGTCCTTCTCCCCCCTTTAATTTTTCCTTTTTAAATCTTCAGATAGTGCACTAAATGCCCTATTTTATTTTGTATCTGAATCAGTTTCCACTGTTCCCAAGCTCAGGAAGAGACATTTATATCAATTGTACTCATCTTTCTCTTCAAGTTAAAATTTTCCAATTTTAGAATTATTAAATGGCAGAAGCTTTTTGCATTCCTATTTCAAGCCTCTTCATAATATTGCTTTGATTATTCACATTTTGGAATTTGGAATTTGTAATTGAGTCTCTCCAGTGTTAACTAACTCAGAGGATGGCTTATATGAAAAGCAATAGAAGTATGATACCATCTAAGAAAAATAAAACAACTGATGCATCAGTTTTGAGTTCTTACTGAATTCAATAGCAAACCAAATGCACCATCTCTGACACCTTGATCATACAACTTCACTTCATCAGGATTCCCTTTTGGATCTCCATGATAAACTTCTCTACCCATCCAATCCGTATCAAACAAAAAGAAAGGGAACCAGGACATCTACATGCAATGAAAATCAAGAAAAAGGTAAATAAATTGAAGAAAAAACAGTTCAGCTTAAATCTTTAGAGAACATTAATGGCAAGCACTATCAATAAACAGGTAATCACCCTAACTAATCAAGAACCATAGAATTCTGGAAACAATGGTACAGTCAATCATGGATGGAGCCATGTATGGGCCAAGTGGAGCACTGGCCCCCCCTGAATTTTCATAATTTTTAGGGTTATAGTGGTCCTTTCAATGTGAAAGAAAAATCCAGTCAACTATTTTTATTAAATGATTGCTTTGGGTATTAACTAGGAAAGAAAAACCTACAAGTCACAAATCAGGACAAGTTTTGAGGAGGCTCCCAAACTCAAAAATAAATTTTTTATTTTTAAGTATATAGAAACAAATATGTGTATTGGGCTATTAAAAATTAAAATTTGCACCCAAAATAATAAAAAAGTAAATACTTAAAATACTAAAAAATATTATATGGTATAGGTCTCAAATCTTACATTATAGAAAATATAATACATATTTTAAACAATAACTTTTCACCATAATATTATTAGTCTTTCAAAAAATTCTAAACCATAAAATATATATTTTGATTACCAATTTAATCAAAGTAAACAATAAAAAATTAGTAGAATTTTATTGCAAGAAAAATTGACATAGAAATCTATAAGATTGAAATACAAAAACAGTTTGTGATTTGTAATATTTGATATATTTGGTTTCTATTTTGTAATTTTTTTAATTTCAATAGATTAAAATTGAAATTACTAACAGATTTGTTTGATTTCGACAATCTAATACTAAATTTATATGAAATTTAGAGATGTAAGTTGATATTCAATTTTTCACAAAATTTAATTTTTTACATTCATTTTTAAAAGGGATATATTTTTTTCATGGGCATTTTTTAAGTTGGGCCCCCCTAATAAAAATTCCTGCGTCCTCACTGGAGTCAATGAAAAGCTTACCCAAGTAAGAGCCATAACAACAAGCACAGAATGCATTCCAGGGGGCAAATGCCGTAAACTAGTCAACAAATTAACTAATACTGCTCCAGGTCCATCACCAAAACTTTCATTTTGATCGTCATTGGAGTTGGAAATGGCATGCTTTCGATTCACATTCGGTTCAGTGCTCTTATTGATGTTGTCCCCATTGGAATTGCTGAGAACTGGCATGTCAGACTTAGATTTTGAAAGTTCAAGACCATTATCATCTAACAATGGAGCTGAATCTGATAAACGCTGGGGCTGATTTTTAATAAGTGGAACCTCATCCGCAAAATATAGAGTCACAAGAGTGCAAAGAGTAAGGAAGACCTGCACATATGCCAACAAATTATTGGACTCAAGTAAAATAATAGAAATTTTGGTACCAGCAGGCAGTAGAAAACTCCCAAACTGCTAAAGATGTAATTCACCTGATAACAAAATGAAACATGATCAAAAGATGAATGAAAGAAAGTTACTGGAGCCACCTTCATAGGACACCCATAAATAAATGCACATACAATCGAATGACAATCACTAATCATTGGAAGAGATATGGTAATTCAAGGCCAAGCATATATTTGGAAAAATATAATCCTAAATTCCTAATCATGCTTCTCTTTAACAAACAAGTCCCTTGCATCTTAGCTGGCTTTCTCCTTCTCTTTCTGTAATTTTTTAGTTTAAGCAATTTGTTACATTTTACTTTGTATATTCTCTCTCTCTAAGTGGCTCACAACTATTCTCTCTCTCTCAGTCACTCGCAAGTTGCAACTATTTTTATCCTCTTAAAAGAATGTAAATCTTAACTGTTCCAATCTCATCATTTTCCACTTTCAGCCAAACCTTAAATCCAGTTTCAAGCAATCTTTTCATTCGACCTTCTTATCCTTGTCTACATTTATTTTTGCAAATTTATATCCTTTCACTATAGTCATGTAGGTAATTCTGCAACCAAGTTGTTAAGATATATTCAGAACCTCAAAAAAATAATAAACCCAAAGACCTTGGCAACTCATGCATGTTGAAGTTGCATCACATTACTTTTCTTCAGCTAAAAAATTGGTTGTGAACATAAAAGATTCTGTATCCAACAGTAGAGCGAAATCCCAACAAGAACTGATTCTTGAATTTGTGTATTCTTTTGCTCTCATAGATTTTGGAGAGTGCAGTCCTACAAGAACTCTCTAGCTCTTGCCCACTGAAATCACATATACATTGATTTAAAACAGAAACAAATTTCCAGATTCCCAAAACCCTTTTTGAAGAACCTTATATATGTCTATTCCAGGAAAACTCATTACTTAAGCCTCGCTACTGCAATTAAAACAGAGAAATAATAGCATAAAAGCATTGAACCAAAGCGAAGTGCAATGGAACTCACAACCGCAACAAGAAATGCTGCTTTCAGATTTCCACAAGCTTCACAACATGCTTTACTTGTCAAGAAAGGAAACCACCTGCTTAGCAAGAGTAACATCAGATGAACCAATTAATCCAATATCTTTGTGTGGAAATTAAATAATGACAACATAGTAATGATAAAATGTGTTAATAGAAAAAAGGAGCACTCAGGTCATGTAAAATTCAACATTTCTTCAGGTTTAGATAGAAAATGATGGCAAACAGTTCAATGAAAGCAAACACCACAAAAAGTTGCACAAGCAAGTATGCAGAACCATTCAATGCCACAAGTCAGTTTAAAAAGTTTTACCTGTTCCAACTCCCACTAGCACCAGCAGAAAATCCTAAAATGTTTCCAACAGCCATCCACGAGCAAAATACAGCATTTGCTGAATTGCGTTGATCAGGACCTATGTTACAATAAAAACACATCTTAACATGTTTTGCATCAGCATGCATGTTGTAGTACTAAAAACCAAAGATTAACCCTTCGTTTTGGAAGAGGTGACAGTATGGGGAGAGAAATGGTGGGGGAAATATGAGAATATTCCCACCTCCCCTTGTTTCCAAAGCTGGTGAAAATGGAAGGATGTGAGGGTAAGAATTGGGGGAATTTTGTCTTTTGGGGGTAGCCAAAATTTGGGGTGAAAATCAATGCTTTACAACTTTACCCCTATAATTAAATCTTCCATGAAAAAATGTAAAGGACATTAAAGTAACTTTAATCAATAAGAAAAATTCTTCTCATTTCTCTTCCCCCTTTTTTCCTCACTTCCCAAACGAGAGAGGAGAAACTTGTTCTCTCTCTTTACTTTCTCCCCCCTCATTGTCTCTTCTCTTAAAGAAACAAAACATCCAGATAGCAAAATACTGCTAATTCTACAATAAGATGAATGAGAAAAATAAAATTAGAAAAAACAACAATGCACCTGATAAATCAGCAAGAAGGGCACGAGCTGGTCCCTACAAATATTAAAAGACTCATTATTCGCTTGGATACAGAAATAATACCATTGCAATCAATATCACTGCTTTTCATACAGCAGTAAGGAAAAGGCACAGCATGCTCACCTGCACTGTATTGTTAGCAAGATCCAGCAACCAGAATCCAATCACAAAAACAAAAGCTGCCCTTGTTCTAGTGCCTTTGAATGTACTGCATTTCCATAGATGAGATGGTAAGTCCTAAATCCATGTTTATGGAATGAAATACAACGAATGAAGAGAGGGAACAAGAACCTGCAATGCTCCTTTGTATCCCCTAATATATATCCAATGTCTGCAGAAAATCCGATTATTATCACCTAAATTACAACACTTAGTTTAGCTGATATAAAACAAAGTATGCAATAATACAAGCTAAAATTAAATTTCTGGTTCATCAATACTTACAGCAACTGAGATCATAAGAGATCCAGCAAGAATAAAAGGCCGTCTTCTTCCAAATTTTGAAGAGCACTTATCACTCCAAATACCAACACAAGGTTGAACCTAAACATCAGAAAGATAATTACTAGAACTCCAACTTTAAATAATAGTAGAGGAAGAAGAAACTAATTGAATCGATTGTTTGTTGCTAAAATGATTTACAACTATATTACTTCATCACATGCAACAATTCATTAGGAAGACAAAAACAACACAGTACAAATAGTATGATTATCTTTATTATCTTAAAATGTCAAGCACACCAAATTGCCTGCTTACTGCAGCTAGATGCCTAAAGTGCATTTGCAGCAAAGTTGCAAAATATATCAGTTACCATCTGATTTCTTGTTGCAAATGGAAGAAAAAGCAATAGAGTTCAATATTGAAATGAAGGTATAATCAACTAATCAGATTAGCATTTTATTTTAGGATAATCAGGAAGGACCATTATCTAGTACAGTATAATGGAAAACGTCTTGGACTTGCAACCAAGAGGCTGCAGGCTCAAAGTGAGAGTAATGTTACTACCAAAGAACCTACTTCTAAAAGACCATAACTAGGTAATACAGTTTTTTTTTTTTTTTTTTCAGGACGATAAAAACAAAAATGAATGGAACAGTGCCTCTGCTCCGACCAACTTATCAATGTAAATTCGGTAAAAGGCATATGTAAGTAAGCCAGCAAGAAAATTCATCAAATTAAAGTGACTGATAATCAGATATGTTTGAACGCCATAAAAATTCCAAGACAATGTAACTTATCGCGGATTCAGACAGGCACTCAATGCATCACTGTAGATCTTAAGTTCATAAAGAAATTAACTCAAAATGTTAAAATTCAGGCAAATTAGTCAAAAAGTAGAGGGGAAAAAAAAGATGATTAAGCATCACGTACCACAAGGCCTGTTATAGGACCACAGAGCCAAATAAATGAGGAAAAGGCATGTTCTATACCAAGTGTCTGCAACAATCAGTTAAAATTAAGAAGAGTTTAAAATTAAAAAAAAAAAAAAATTAGACATGATCATAATAAATACATAAAACTAAACTCAATGATGAAAGTTGATTTCATATTTGTAAATGCATAAACTGAACGAAATTAAAGAAAGTTTAAAGCATATATGATTCATCTTTTTCAGAATTCAATTCACAAAAGCAGCTACCTAACCTGAATTAAGCACGCATATTCATAAATCATAACTTACACGGTTTTAGGATTGGAAAACGATTTTCACTTGCCTGTATATAAGGAGTTAGGAGAGAGAGCTGCAAGGCCCAACCGAATTGAACGCCGGCGGCGACCGTACAACTAAGAATGAGAGTGATCAAGCTATAATGTTTAGATCTGGAAGAGATCGGGGACGAGAAATTGGAGTCACTATTAGGGATCTGCGAACTAGAATTCAAAGAAGAAGAAGAGGAAGAAGAGTCTAATCGGATCCGATGGTGATACTGCTCTTCTACACCGACCATTTCCACCTCCACTTCCTTCTTCAGGTTCCTGTACGGAACCCGAATCGATACTGTGTCCATTCTCCAAAAAAAATGCCTAAAACTCGTTTACAATCTCAACAATTGCCTTCTGTACATTTAAAAAGTGAAGAATATACACTGTAGATCTGATTATAGAAGAAGATTAGTGATTAGAGAGAAGAAGAGAATTTTTCAATGAAATAAAATGGGTCAAATTTTGGCGGGTGAGAGAGTCTAGGAGTCTAACGATGAGATTCCGGCAATCAATAGCATTACTCGGTGCGCAGTGGCTGCATCAAGAGTCCTGTTTACGTACTTTTCCAGGGGCCTAATTGAGTAATTTTCATATAAGGCAACGAGTAAACATCGACTTAAAGTGGGGACTTGAAAATTGAGTAATCAGGACCGTTAATGAAAATTGGATCTGGGACTGGGGCCGTTCAAATCGTGACTTATTATTTATTACTTTTCTACAAAAAGATGATTAATGTCACGCCCACCGACGCGGTATATTGGCAATGGAGTCAATGGCACGTAGCGTTTGGACTTTGGACTATAGAATCGAGATCGACAAATGATCTTAGGACACGGCAAACTGAACTGAAATCAATTTTAATCTTTATTTGTTGCACCGCTGAACATTCCATTTGGGCTTACCCTGAATAGTCCAATTAGGTGAAGAAATAATTGTTTTTTCTTCATTTCCTTGTAAATTTACACAACTACTAAATTTTGACTGAGCTTTTGTTAACAGAAAACAGTGAAACGTTTATACTTTATAGGAAGGAATATGTGATAATAAATGATAGAAAAATGAAAGGTGGCAATTGAAACATGGTAATATTTATTGCATTTTCGTAAAACTTTATGCTCCTGCTATGCACATTGATGATTTCATTATCAAAAGGGATAAGGTTTCAAAAAAAAAAAAAAAAAAAAAAATCCTAATATTTACCCCCAAAGAGCAAATATGCCCCTAAATTAATTTTCATATCAAATAACTTGTAATTTATCTTATTTGGGATATTTAAGCCCCTTTGTTGTTGGACATGTGAGTGAATGGAGTTTAAAGCCGTTTTAATTGGTTGACATGGATTTAGCCCAAAAAAAAATTAAAAAAAATTATTTTTTTATTATGACTTACTGACTCACTCTCTCTCTCTCTCTCTCTCTTATCATTCTCTCTCTCTTCCCTGTCTCTGTCATCGCTCTCTCTCTCTTATTTCCGTTCTTGATCATAGGATGAGGTGAGATTGATGGAGGAGGCGGCAGTGGCGGTGAAGTGAGATTCAATTATTCGATCGTTGGATTAAGATGAACCGATTCTAATTATAGAATGAAAGCTTCATCGGCGGCTAGAATGAAGAAGGAAGCGACAACTGAGAAGAAGCAGGTGGCGGAGATCTTTAATTTCTTTTCAGTGATTTTTCCAAGTTTGATTGCCCACCTCTCATACATATAGCATTTGAAGCACTAGGCTTAATCTTTTGTTTTTTTGAATTTTTGACTAATCTCGTGACAAAAAAAATATATTTTTACAGTAGACTCAGTACTCAATCCAATCCAAAGCCAAGCAATTTATTTTAGTTCATTTTCTTAACTTGCCATCTGGATCTCTGTAAATTTCTCTGCAACCCACCACCATGTCCAACCTGTTCAAGAACAAAACAGATTAAATTTCTTATCTTATTTTTTCTTAATCCATTTCTCTTAGATTTTCGTATTAATTGTTATTTAAGAAAAAGAAAAAGAAAAAGAAAAAGAAAGAAGAAGAAGAAGAAGAAGCAGAAGAAGAAGAAAAAAGAATGGGTGCTCTTGATCATTTTTCACATCTCTTTGATTGCTCTCATGGCAGTTCTAAGCTCAAGAAACGCAAGCAATTGCTATAGCTTCTTTTTAATTATTATTCTTTTCTAAGTTCTTCAGTATATAATTAATTAATTTTTAAAGATTTTAAGGAAATAATAGTTTGATTAATGCTAGATCAAACGATTTTTGAGCTTAATTGTTTTTTTTTAAATTTTATTTTTGGTACTCTTTTATTTTTTTCTTCTCAAAATAATTTTTGAATATCAAAAGCCAATTCTTAGATCTCCGCTATGCTTGTTTGTTATCCAGATCATTTTTTTTTTAATTTATTATAGTAAGATTTTTTTTAATGGAATTGAAGTTAATGCAATTTTTTTTATTTAAATTTATTTAATAATTTCATGTGTTCGTTGTTTATGGTTCTGTTGACCCAATTGGGAATTTTTCCATGGCGATGTGGTGAGTAGGTTTTGATTTTCTTGCTTTTGGTGCTTTGTTTAGAAAGAAATTTGCTCTTCTGAGTGGTTGTTAAATTATAAAAGAATCAACAAAACATATTTGGAAAGGAAGAGAACGGCGGCGTCCATGGAAAGAGCAGTCATAGCTCGATGGGTAAGAAAAGATGAGGAGGAAAAAAAAAAAAAAAACACAAACCAGTAAAGTATTTGATTTTAAGCTGACCTGTCAATTAGGTGGATCCAATAATTATTAAAGTGTTTGCCACATCACCTTTCCAAACGGTTACAGTTAGTCATCATTTAACGAGTAGCTTGTATAATTCAAAAAACATCATTTATAAGTTATTTAATCTAAAAATTAGTTTAGAAACATATTTATTTTTCGGAGTAAACATTAACCCTATGTTTGTAAAGAAAGAAAATAATAAAGGAAAAAAAATAAGAGAGGAAAATAAAAGAAGAAAGTAACTTTCTCTTGTTTGGAAAGAGAGGAAAATAAAAAGAGGAAGGAAAATAAACTTTATTTTCAATCATATATTTTCTCTTCATTTTGAAAGGAAAATAGAAATAAAGAATAAAAATAAGAGGTAGGAAAATAACTTTATTTTAAAGAGTAAAAATAAGAGGAAGGAAAATAACTTTATTTTCCTTACTTTATTTTCCACTCATCCAAACAAATGAGAGGAAAATAATGAAGGAAAATAAAATTTATTTTTCCTTTTTATTTTCTTTTCTCCCAAGGAAAATTTCCAAACATTGGCTAAGGTTTTTTTTTTTTTTTTTTTTTTTTTTTTTTTTTTTTACCTTATCCCTTATCAAAATATTACCATATCATATTTTAGCAGTGAATCCTTACTGAACATAGCGAGAACTGTGGCTTACTCTTCTGTCCTCGTCAAAAAGCATATCTAAATTAAAATAAAAATAAAAACAAAAACAAGGCCATATTGGCTCTCCTATTGCTTTGTGTAATTGCCAATTTTTCCCTCCGAAAGTAAAAATCAGAAAATGGACAACAGATGCACACAGGAGCAACACCAGAGGTTAACATTCCAGAGATTGGCAGAAGGCACAACTCCAGAACATAATGCCATTAAGCCCATCATGCTATACTGCCATAGGAAGATAATAGTGCTCTTAAACATTACACAAAATAATGGTGCAAACTGATTATTTCCCTCGGAATAACCAGCAACTACTATTGTTAACGTCAGCCCCAAATTTGGCGGTCAAGCCCAATACCTCTGATTGGATTTAAATTTGAAGCAAATCCATATAAATATACTTAGATTTATAGCGATGGGCCATAGTGAGCTCAACTCTTTGTAAACCTCCAAAATAGATTAGAAATTTTTATTATTATTGTAATTACAATAATACCCCTCTATAAATAAGCCTGAACAAAAGTTGATGGTGCTAGAAAGCCAAGTTATTTTTCTTGTACAAATCTCTAATTGACAGTTGACACCTATATACCATATACTCCATCCATTTTACAATAACTGTCAGTTTTAAAAAAATGCACACATATTAATAAAACTATTAAATACCTTTAATTTTAATTAATATGGACAAATATACCCTTATTTTCTCTCACCAAATAAGAAAAAAAACATATGAAATATTGAAATTGGGATGAAAATAAAGTTGAAAAAAAATTAATAAATGCTGTATTGAATTTCTAAAACGACAATTATATTGAAACAAAATCACTTTTCTAAAAAGACAGTTATTGAGAACCGGAGGGAGTATTAGATTAATTAATTACATTATTTAATTAATATAGTATTGACAAAGCTGAAATAAATGATTCTTAATTAAAACAATTTAAAGATATTAATTCTAATTAATCTACTTAGGTTAATTTTAGGGATAACAACTATACAGAAGTACAAAACTATCAACTAGTTACACTCTCTATGTAGGATATACAGTATCAATCTAAGTTGAACACATACACTTCATTGTTGAACACCCTGACTACCCAAATCAGCAGCAGCTTTGGCTGCTCGATTCAATGCATCTGACATCCAAAGAGCTCCCCTGGAGAAGTAGCTACTGTTTACCACAGTGTTTGCTGCTGCGGCAGCTGTTCTTCCTGTTGCTGATACAGCTGATTTGGTCATATCGGAGACATGGTACTTCTGATCCACAGCTTTAACTGCTTCCATGCCTGCAAAAATCTTATCAGCAAGGCCAATTCTTTCAGTCAGCTCAGCAACCTTAGCTGCAGCAGTTGCAGAAACTTGATGAGACTCATCAAAAGTTTTTGCCTTGAGTAATGCATCTTTTCCCAGCACATATCCCTTGGCCAGCATGGTTTTGACCACATCCTGAGCCATTGTCACTGCTTCTCCTGCACTAGGAACATGTTGACTTCTTTGTGGGGGAAGCTACATAATGAAATATTAACTTAATAGTTAATAATGCTTCAGAATAACAAATCTACTTGTAGATCATAGTATGAGAGCACAACATAGACATAGAACACACACAGTTGATTCAGTTTCATCTTCAACCCTTGATGAAGTCCTGTTCCAAAAATCAAATTCGTCTACATAGTGCCCCCAGCGTGTTATGCATACACGTTGGTCCAAAATTGTAGCACCCTAGGATCATTAACAGAAGGCAACATTCAATTAAAACATACACAATCAATATTTCGTACAGTCTACACGAGGATAAATATGGCAAACAAAAATCAAACTAGATTTGGACCTGCACATTTCAATGGAAAACTAATAAACTGCAAAGAGCACTACAATATTAAACCCATATCAGATGGAAACATACACTTTTTATGAATAAACCAAGAAACTGTGATGCTACAAGAAAACGACCCATTAGGAGGGCAACAAGTGATGGAAGCAAGAGCCAGATGGTATCCACAGAGGCATCAACAGATAGTCTCCACATTACTGGTTAAGTTAAGCTTAATAAATAGCCCTAAATTCCTAAATTCTGACAAAGGAGACAACAAAAAGAGAAGCACATGCGATGTTCATACCATATGCAACAATACAGGTGTTACCAGCATCATTAGAGGCATAATAACTTTACTATCAACATCGCAATTATCACTACTAATGGAATGACTTCTACATCTAAATTCTCGAAACTGATTATTTCCAGAGAAGTTCACCACATAAGAACCAAGAAAAATTTAGGGTTAATTCAGAATTTATTGAAAAGAAAAAGAAAATTCTTCCTAAAGTTTATCGCCATAATGACAGCTTATGCAAAATCACTGTTTCATTATCAAAAAATCTTTTGCAAGTTATATAAAATGAGAAAGACAGCAGGAACACACATAATGATTCTCATGGGTTTATTCATGAAACATTCAACTAAACCAACCAAACTTGTTTGAAATGGAAACAACACAAAATCCAATAACTACTAATAGTTATTGGGAGAACACTAACACTGAGTAAGACAGCAGTTTCTTGACCATATGCATCTTTGAATGTCACATATGCCGTACACGCATATTCACCAGACCTGTTTCATCCATACATAAAAATTTTCCTGTACCAACAAATCGTAAGCTTAATATTAAGGGGTTAAAAGAAATTGACATACCTAACAATTTCAACATGTTCAATTGCACCAGAGAAGGAGAAGAAATCATAGAGATCTTTCTCAGTAACTTTGGGAGAAAGGCCTATAACTTCTACAATATACCCATCTTGATTCATGATCCTAATACCTGAAGGAATGAAAACTAGAAATCATTATCTCAACTCTACCTACACAAGTTATATACACACCAATTGTAAACCGAATCGAAAAACAATTGACAAATTGATTCACCAGAATAGAAATTTCACAGATCCAGCGATGAAACTCTGTTACGTCTAAATTCATCGAAAACTAACCCTAAATACAGGTGACTATCACTTAATTCAAATGAAATTCACCAAATGATTCGATTATAAAAAATTGGAAAAATTAGTAGAATTCAGTTACCTGTTTTGGAACAGAGGAAAGAGAAATTGAAGATCGAGTGAGGGCTTTGGATTGAAATACAGAAGAGAATGAGAATACTCCAGATAAAGCAGACGACGCGCGTCGGACCAGATTTTGACTGTTGAATATAGTTACTCAGTTTGGTAATGTGGCAGTTATGCCACACTTGCATTCGGGTTTTGGGCTTTTTACCCGCTCCACATCCTACGGACCTGGTCCACTTGCAAATGGCTTACCCAATAATAGCTGGCTCATGTCTTTTTTTTTTTTTTTTTTAAAGGGCTAAAACCTAATATCAGTACAAGAAATGAACAATCAACTGGAAAAGCTCAAAGTCCCTCTACAATTTATCCAAAAATAAGGTTTTTTTTATTGGGGTTTAAAGCCCAAAGAACTATCAGATCTAAAGTCTGATCAAATAAATTTATACCATTTTTGTCCTCAACAACAATGCACCTTTCAGAAACTTCAGTCCCATTACCAAACACTGCATCAGCACCCGACAGAAGAGCTGTATTCACAATCGAAAAATAGCACTGAATGCCTTGGAATTTTGCCCACCACTGTGACAAACCACAAAAGTCAATAGATTTATGGTGGATCTGTCTTCCTCGACCAACAAACGGAATGGCTGGCTTATATCTACGGACTAAAATCTAGGATTGTAAATTGGGTTGCCTGCCGGCGAAAGTCCGAATTCTTCGGCCCAAAGTTTTGAGCTGAGTTTTACATGAATTATATATATATATATATATATATATATATATATATACACACACATGGTTTTTTTAAAAAACAATAGGGAGGATTAACATTAATAATATTTAAACTTTATAATCTATTAATAAAATATTTTCTCTTTTCATTCCCGGAAAAAAAAAATCTCATTCTTTTACTTAAAAAATAAAAATAATATCATATATAACTTGATAATAAATTTATGTTCGAATTTATTTTTCAATGCTTAAAAAAATTAATATCATCTTATCGTAATTTTATATAACTTGAATTTCGCCTCAAATTTCATAATGAATATTGAGTTGAGTTTAGGTTTGATTAATGAAAAAAATATTCAAGTTGAGCTTAGCCAAAATAATTTATGTTTAACTTAGCCTTACCTCTAGTTGGACTGTACACTCTTAGTTGTTAACCTTTATTGATAGAAAATTTTTTATTTATTTATTAATTGATATGAATTTGTGAAATTCAATAGAAGTAAAAAAAAAAAAAATTAATAGATAAATTTTCTTTGAATTTTGTGTATTTT
The DNA here is from genome assembly GCA_949750685.1 of Vernicia montana. Lineage (NCBI taxonomy): Eukaryota > Viridiplantae > Streptophyta > Magnoliopsida > Malpighiales > Euphorbiaceae > Vernicia > Vernicia montana. Next base: position 39,788 of record CATKHJ010456177.1, read on the forward strand.
GTAATTATACATTTTTTTTTTGTCAATTATATCATACTTTTAAATTTTAGTTGTAATTCTACCATAAAACTAAATTGAAAATAATAATAATAACATTTTCACATTAATTTGAAAAATAAGAGTAAAATTAATCTTAAAACTTATTATATTATAAAATCAATAAAAAATTATCATAAAATAATATTTAAATTTAGTAAAAAATTAATAATAATAATTTGTATACGTAAAATATTTTTAAAAATATAAATTAAATAAAAAAAGACCAAACCTCGTATAAAGTACATGTACACAATTAATTTTATAATAAATTTCAGGTTGAGTACAAGTTAACTATCTATTTGATTTTTTTAAATTATTTATTCATAATTTTTTTATTTATAATAACTTAATTTTTAAACTCATTCTCCATCACATATTGCCATTTTAAGTGTGAATTTGAGACTTTATAATACACATGTATAATATTTAGATTAGTTTCACATTAAGTGTGAAAATGAGTTAAGCTATTAGATCTCGTTTATAAAATACTTGAATTTGATTTAATTAGTTTGAATTTGGTTGTGGATTTAAGTAATATATTATCTGACTCGGATAGCTCGCAAATATAATTAAATATTGAGATTTTATATAATTTTAAATATATTTTATAGTATATAATAAGTTATTAATTCGATTTCAAATTCAAATTTATTCAAGTTTATTTGAATTTTATTTTGATATTAATAAATAATTTCATTTATTTATTTTTTAAGTTGAGCTGTTTTTGAGTATTGATTAGGGTTGTATTCAGCTTTTAAAATGAAAACTTCATCAAGTTGAAATTGAGTTATGAGTTTCGAATTTCAAATTTGCTAATCAACTCTTTTAGTTTGAACTTTGAATTGAAGTATTCTAATTGACCCGACTTGGTTGGCTCAATTACTCGAACTCGAGTTGTTCAATTCAAGCTAAATTTGTCTTAAAATCTTTTCCTCTGGCTTTTTTTTTTTCAAAAATTCTTCCCCACTATGAAACACCCAAACAAAGGAACCTTCGTTTTACCCTTTCCTTATAAGCAAACAAATTGTAGAGACGTTAACAGGAAAAAGGTTAAAAAAATGGCACAAATGCATAATTGAAACAATCCATGCAAGTTCTGATACCCTTGAAATCTTTGATTGATCGAGTGAAACAACCAGGCCGGAAATAACTTCTTCTTCTTCTTCTTGAAGTTGGTTCGCTTAATCTTTGTTTCAAAAGAATTTAACCCACAACTATTTGAGACTATAATTTAGGTGTTCAATTTTCTTTATTCGTTTTTAATTATATTTATTGTTCTTTTGCAGTTGGATCATTTACCCTAAATGCCTAACAGAGCTCAAATCCGTACTAGCAACTCTGCTCTCATTGCAAGGACAGCAGATGAGGTGAGAATATCATAATTATTAATTACTATTAAGCTCCATTATATTGTAATTGGATAATAAACAGTTGATGTTGCGTAAATCAAATTCAACATTTTGCTAGGGAGAGACCTTAATTTTTATCCAATGTGAGTGTGGTTAAATTCTCTATAAACATTTAATTTTTTGAGAAGTAAATGTGCTTATTGACTTTGATCATGTGAATAATTGCTTTTCTATATGTATCTTGTTTCGGATTTTGTGAATGGGAATTGCAAAAGAATCACATATATAATATTTGTACCATGATAGCTGGTATCTTCTAATATGATGGTCTGTTCATTTGTTCATTTGATATAGGATTCAGTTCTTGGTTTTTTGCTTGCTGGAGTTGGTAATGTCGATTTGCGGTGGAAGACAAATTATCTTCTTGTTGACTCAAGTATGCTCTTGAACTTTGAATGCAATATTATCTAAACATGGTTCATAACAGTAATTTCTGAACTACCATGAATTATCATGTAACTATTACTTCATGTAATCATTATCATACTTAAATCACACTAGAGAAATTTGTGTGTAAAGTTAATATGGAATTTCTTGCAAGGGCTTTGAATAAAGATTGGATACAAGACCCACAAAACAAAGATGTTTGAGGAACTAACTATAATATTTGTTTTGGATAACCTTTTGAGAGGAACCATGTACTATTTTTCCTTCCACAGGCTTTGAGTAACCATATGATTATGTGCTTGTCCCATATGTTGGAGTTGAGGCTTGTTTTGAAATTTTTGGCAAATGTTCTAAAATATGATGTCCAAGTCACATCTCTACTGGCTGTCTTTTAATTTTTACTATTTTTCTTCTAATTGTTCTTAATTAGTGATTTGAATTCCATAGAACATTACAACCCATTCCCCAAAGTTCTAATTTTGATTTTCGATTTTCTTGCGTTACATATAATTATTTCCTGGAATCAAAGAGTCCGTTGTTGAGTGAGGAAACATTCATTTGTTCATGGTCAATGTTATTACCAATAACAAATAATACTCGCTTTTCTGCATCTATTAATTGGAATACTTGTTGTCGTATTCCAAATTTTGTTACTCTCACCTTAGTTACTTATTGAACAGAGAAAATATTTTAGTAAGTATTTTTCTTTTAATTTGATTTTTTTAATGTTATTGTTTTATGCTCATGGAAAATTTGTGGTTCCCTTAGAAACAACCGTTAAACAAATTGAAGATGCATTTAAGGATTTCATGATAAGGGAGGATATAGTTAATTGTAGTGTTGATAAGTCAATATGTAATTTGTTTCTCACAATTAGATCTGTTCATGGGTTAGATTTGAGTTTGAAAAATGTTCAATTTTTTAAAGGTCCGGTCCAGTCGGTTTATAATTTCCTTCACTAATTGAGACCTACGATCCGGCCCACAAACAAGTCTACTCACAATCAATGCCGCATAATTCTTAACAACATTTTTTATGGTTGTGTGCTAAAATTTCAAGATGGATATGTGTCAAATATGGGATGATGTGTTGACATGCAAAAATTGAAGATGTTTGGGATGAAAAGTCACAACTGTCATGTTTTCATGTAAAGATTAGTTCACATTGTCTTCCGTGAATTATTGCCTTTAAATGTGTGGAAAGTATTAACATAATTGAGTCTTTTTTTAGGGATTTATCTTCTACAGTTTTTAAGAATGATGTATGTCAAGACTCGAATCTAGGAGTACGTGACCAACACTAAGGAACGAGAAAGCATAAGATTTCCGGAACCCATAGTAAGCCTGACTAACCACTAAATAATAAAACATACAATATGACAATTGTAACTGTCATAAAACAATGGGCTATGAGCTCACCTGTCAAGCAGAACTTATATAAACATCATATTTCTATTACTGAGGGGTACAATATCAATTATATTAACATCATCATCGTCAGGATTTTGCTTAACAGAATATCACATAAACCATAATAAGAAAACTCAGTTATCCTTTAAACTCATCATACACATACAAAATCATACCTCTGACCATATTATATAGAAATACATTAGGATACAGACAAATTCAATCTTAACCCTTAGAACTATACTCAACGATTTTAAAAATGCTGTCAAAATTTTGACAAGGTGAAACAAAAGAATAACATTTCTATATAAATACACAAAACCCTACAACTAAGACATAACCCCGCTAAAACAAAGGAATAAACATTTCTATATAACATTTACGACTCACATAAACTAATCACAACTCAATAACCCCCTCATGGGTCTCCAAACTTAACAAACATCGCAATAATTTCATTTCTCCAATAAATACACAACTCAAACACACATATATATAAAAAGAAGATTATTTCTGGCAAAAAAATAAAATAAAAAGAAGATTATTAATATATTTATAACATCATTAAAAATAATTTATTTAAAAGATAAATTAAGATTATAAAAGTTCCATAAATCATTTATATTTATAAGCATTTTTTTTAAGAAAATTATTTTAGCTAACAAACCATTTAAAATCAATATAGTTCATTTAACTTTATTTTAAAATCTTGATAATATTCTAAACAAATATAGCAATCTCATTTTAGTTTATAAACCATTTAAAATTAATTTAAATAATTTAATTCCTTAAATCATACATTTTGAAGAAAAATCATATAAATATCTCATTTTAAATTTAAATTAAAACAATATATAATGCATGCAACATCATTCTCATTTGCTTATAATAATAATATATATACAATTACCTTAATTTAATTTGACTTACTAATAATAATTTATAATTTAAAAGAAAAATAAATCCATATCAAACACATCAATAAAATCTCATATAATTAAATTCACAGAAATTCATAATAATTTTTAAGTCATTTAATTCATTTAAAATCAATTTAATTTACTTAAACATTATATATATGAGACTCAAATTTAAATTAGTGCTTGCTTTTCATATATATATATATGAAAAGCAAGCACCAATTTAAATTTGAGTCTCATCCTTATAAAACATTTTTGTTCTCAATATACATAAAAATAAATTCATTTATAATATAAAATTTAACTCAATAATTTCATGGAAATTTATATTAACTTCATATTCATCAATTTAACTCTAAAAATATAAACATAACCCGAAATACAAATATCCAACATAAAACGATCCAAAAATTAAGCAATACATTTGAATTCGAGGGTTTTTGAGTTTACCCACGCGGAATCCGATCGATTTAGGGTCATAAAACACATTAGGAAGCTGAAACAGAGCTGCTAGACTAGGATCATCGGAGTCGCCGTCGTCCAGCCATACGCCACCGTGGACAATGGAGCTGGAGGTCGATGATTATACTAATCAACTCATCTCGATGCTAGGAGCTCGAAAATGCACATCACTTTCCCCACTCGCCACTAGCCGCCGAGAATCGAGCCTCAAAGTTTTGGTCTCTCATTTTCTTATCTAGATCGCCTGTGATTTTCAGGGGCCGAAATGGATATCAATGGAAAGCTCTCTTTGAGACGATTCCAACGCCACTAGAATCGCTGGAAAAAGGACGTCGAAATCGTCCGGAATGGCCATCGGAAGTTCACATCACCGAAAACACTTCAATCGGCGAGTGCACCACCGCCGATCATCGCCTCATGCCACTGCTGCTCCATTAAGATCGCCAGATGGTGGGCTTTCCAGTGGTAGTGGCGGTGCAACCCTGGGTGGTCTAATCACACCCAGCTCCTCTCTCTCTCTCTCTCTCTCTCTCTCTCCTGCGTTGGAGAGAGTGAAGCCAACAATACAAAAACACTTATTGGTCCCCTATGGACCAATCAGGCAGCAAGTAAAAGAAATTTATAATAAAACCTTTTTTTTAAAGTAAATTATGTATAATATATACAAATAATTAATACTTCAATTTTAAAATTTTTTTTAACAAAATTCTTTAATTAATAAACTATAATAAATCAAATCATAATTAATTATTTTCATAAAATATTTTTTTATTTATGAAATATCGATATACATAATTTTTCATTACTTTTATACATAAATACATACATTTTTAAAATTATAATAAAAAATATAAATTTTTCATAAATAAATCAGGTATCATATATATTACTTTAAATATAAATATAATTAAATAATATATTTTCTTATAAAATAAAAATTTTTAAAATTAATAAAAATTCGAATCATTACAATGTACACACAAGGCATAGGAGGGTTCCTAGGAATGATGATGCTGGGGGAGTAAGTGGGTACATAGATGAGCATACCCTCAAAATTTTCAAATATCTCAGTTATGCATTTGGTCGTTCGAAAACAAGGTTTCTAACTTATGAAGAGTTTAAAGCGGCTCACGCATTTGTTTTGCTTAATTGTGAAGAAATGGAGCCTTATGTTACGAAATACACCGAATATTTGAGAGAACTGCATTATGACATAACGCAAACAGAAATAGATGTTTTGCATGAAACGGAATTCCCGTTATGATTCAATGCATATGTAAGTATCATATATATTAATTCGTCTGATTAATTAAATTGTTTGCATATTAATTGAGACAAATATGCATGTAATTATTTGTAGGCACGTGTTTTTGAGAGTAATGTGTCCAACTATTATTTGAGAGAACTTGCGAATATGCCACTGAGGACCGTGAAAACATATTAGGGTTATTTTGTAAGTGGATATAAACTTCATTTCGAAGTGTATGGTTCAAGTCAGGGGACAATGAACAACGGTGTGTGCATAAACGGGTCCAACTACAGTGAAAATCATGAGAACGACTATTATGGTCGTCTCCATGAAATTGTTGAGTTGGAGTATCCTAGTTGGCCTTTGAAAAGAACTGTGTTGTTTAGGTGCGAATGGTTTGATCCCACACCCACGGGGATAAAAATTCATTCTGAATATAATATTGTTGAAGTCAACCAAAAATGGAGATACAAAAAGTATGAACCATTTGTTCTAGCGTCTCAAGCAATTCAAGTGTTTTATTGCACATATCCAAGCTTGAGACGCGACAGAATCGACCGGTTGGTTGTCAACAAAATAAAACCATAATCGACTGGTTAGATACTATTTTTGACGATGCACACCTACACATTGGTAATGCTAATCAGAAGCGGTAGCGCCTGTGCTATTCAGACAATAATATTGGCGGATCCTCACCCAAAGCAACTGTGACGTCCTCGCTGAAAGAAAGCAATGAAATCAAGCACATTCGCCCAATTATTAAGAATGAGATTAAGGGTTTGTTAAGGTCAGCATATCATGACATGCAAATGACCATCCTACATAACCTGCAGCAATTTCGAAAGACGATTATGGAAGTAACAAAGGCCTTTGCGTCCTGCGATGATACCATCGATCTGCCATAGACGACTCTTGTTTTTTATATCATATATTGAGGTACATTGCTCCTTTATAAATGAATGTATTTTTTTTATTGTATTAGATTTTTTTCATTTTATTTTTTTAATTGGAATCTATTGGGTTTTTTTTTATTGTATCGGATAATTTTGTATTATTTTTTATTGTATTAATTTTAAATAATATATTTTAGAATTATTATTTTATATAATTATTATATTTAATTAACATTGCTTTATTATGATATAGTTATATGATATTAATTTGTACTAAAATTTTTTGCATATTACTGTTTTTAATATAAAAAAAATTCCGTATAAATTAGCTAATAGTCGTTAAAGCAATTAATTTTTTAGATTTAAAAGAACTTTAACTATTGATTTAGCAACTGCAAAAATAGTATCTAAATGGCAACCAAAAGTATCTAGTCTCCACTTAGTCGCTATAACCAATCGCTTCAATCGTCCATCCAATGAAATTAACGACTATTTTTATTGTTTTCCGACTAACTTTTTTAGTCTCTAATTAGCGATCAACTTGCATGTATTCACAAGTTAGAGACTACTGCTCTCGTTAAAAAAATTTAGCAAGAAGACATTTAGCGACTGAGTGTTTTAGTTGTTAACACAAATTAGCGACTAAAATAATATTTTTAGTGACTACAAATTATAATCGCTAAAACGTGTGTTTTTGATAATACCAATACTAAAAAAAAAAATCTTGCTTTATAAAAAAAATAATATAATTTGTACATATTTGACAAATAAGCAATAGAATTTTCAACTGCTTAATTATCATAATTACATTATAGAGATAATGATAAACGCATAAATTAGTAGGAACTTTGAAAATTAAACTAAAACTAAATTAGTTGCTCACCGATATTTTTCCTATTCTTAATCCAGAGTCATATATTCCACAATGCATGTGCATGCATGTACAATTAATAGGTCCCTATCCGTGTTTCTTCTCGTGCAAAACTAACAGAAATTTATCAAATGACAAAAGAAAACTCATAAAATGTGTGATTTATTTGGGATATTATTGGATACACACTGGGTGTACATGAATTCTTGGTTGAATCATGAATTCTCATTGGAGAATTTTTATACAACTTGCCTTTACTAAAACGACTCTTTGTTTCTTGAATTAAATCCACACACAATGAACACCACTTTGAACTTATTTTTGCATACATCCTCATACACTTAAATTAATGAGTAATGAGATATTTTAATTAATATAATTTTTTTTAATAAAAAGATATTAATATTTTTTTTACTCCATGTATTCTTATTTCAATATTGAATTAGGGGTGACCAAAACCAAACCGAAACCGGTCAAATAAAACCGAAACCAAAACCATTTTTTGGTTATGATTTCGGTTTGTAACCGAAACCATGAGGAGCTTGATTTTGATTTCGGTTTCTATTAAAAATCGGACCAAAAATCAAAACCTCCGGTTTCAAACCGAAACTGACGATTCGGTTAAACCGGTCATACAATTATATTTTAATAAATTAACGTAAATATTAAGTGCAAACTTTTTTTAATATACAATTATATTTTAATAAATTTCATTGTTTATTAAAATTTTATGTTAAATTATTTCATTATGTTATA
>CATKHJ010456193.1:0-15451 GCA_949750685.1 Vernicia montana
ACTAATGGGTACAATTCAAGGCTTGATTGGTGGAAGACTTTGTTGTCCATAGTGTACAGATGGAGGAGGACTTTGGCTGGCAATACACATGGGTCTTTGACAATAGCAATGTAGGTGCCACCATTGTTGAACCTTTGAATCTTCTTTTCACACTAACAGTTGGGTATGGTTAAGAAAGAAAGTAAAAATGGTGGTGATGACGGTAGAGGGAAAAACAGATGCAATGGCGATGGTGGATTGTAGAAAACATAAAACTGAGATGCGATGATGGGTGTGAGTTGGAATGACTTTCTTTTTGTTTGAAGCATGATAAATGATGCGATGGTGTGCAGTGAATATAAAATTGCTTCTAAAGTGAGATAAAGGAGAGAGAGAGTTCTTACGTGGATAAGTTTTGGATCCACTTCGTTAGTTATTGGTTAAAATAATGTCGTGTCACCTAAAAAAAAACAGACGTTTCTTTCAAATTGTATCACCGTCTAATGAGCAAAACATTAAAAAAAAAAAAAAAAAAAGTGATTTTCATGTATTTTTGCACCAAAAATTTCTTTAGAGGCTAATATGCACTTCAGGCCTAACCTTTTGGTAGGGAGGTGATTTGCACCTTTTTCCTAAAAAAATATTATATGTACTAGTTTGTATAAATTTTAATTGGGACCTAGAAACACAATGACATTCAAAAAAAAAAATTTTTTTTTTTTGATAAATTGACTTTATATAAATTTAATTTTTGAAAGAGTTATTTGACACATTGTGAAAAGTTTCCTAAATAACTCTTGAATTCAATTATATATATATATATATATATATATATATATATATGAGATGGCATTAATAATCATCTGACTTATTGCTTCGTCTTATGATTTTGGTATGTCTTCCCATCAGTTCAGGGCTATAACTTACCTTATATGGGGAGTTGGGTAAGTCATCATCTGATAAGCGGTTTAAAGAACTAGCTCCTAGATTATGCTCAGTTAATGCTTCAGGATCATGGAACCCTACCATCAATTCATTCAATCCTCTGCTTGGCTGGAGTTTCGCCTGAGGAAGTAGGAGTTGCGGTAGCTGCTGAAGATCTACTACTTTAATTCCTATTTCAAAAATAGATAAGTTTGTATCTAATTGTATAAAGGCAGGTGCAGATCTATGAATAGGGGATGTTGCACGAGTATCTACAAGAGCGGAGCCTAGGGCTGCTCTTTCCCTCTCAATCTGAACCGGTTGAAAAGGAATTATTTCCTAAAGTGCTGAACTTAAGACTCGAATTGAGAAAGAGGGCTAGTGTGAAAAACAAAATGAGATGAATAAAAAATTACTTACTATTAATCGTAATCTATGCTTTTATACCTCATTCTTTAAAAATTATTAGCTTTAGTCCTCACACTAATATTATATATATAAGAATATGTAGACCTAACTCTTCTCTTTTTAAAGATGATTGATGAGTTGTTCTAAGTAGGAATGACAATTTTCCTATTAATAGGTTGAATTTTTCTCAATCCATTTGTTAATGGATAATATGAGTTTTAAAAATATAACCCTAGTCAGATTTGTATAATAGGGAACTCGACCCAAACTTGATATGATAGTAGTCAGATTTCTCAATCCATTTTTCTCTCTCTCTATATTCTCTCTAGCCTACTGACTTGGTGGTCAGAGGTTCCTCGCCGGGTTAGCTCTGGAGAGTACCTGACCCTTATTTTTCTTTGTCTACAGGTCTTATCCCTCAGATTTACATGATGGATCCTACATCAACAGTATGAGGTAATTTATTCCTCATCAATATGTGATGTGTCACACCTCAAAATTCAATGGTATGACGGTCCTAAAATATGGGTAGGTTTAAGATCACCAAACAACTGTAGAACTCAGTGCTAACAATAGATAACTCAAATCAAAATACAACAATTCATAATTTAATCATATAATCAAAAGGAAAAAAAAAACCCATAATATTTCTATTCATTTCACTTAAAATTCATTATACAATAACAGTCTCAATCTACGAAGTATCTAAGATATTTAATAGTTTTTAATATTTACAATACAACACTTAAATAAAACTATACATTAATGGCACTTCGAGGAAGAAGAATCATCTCTTAATCTCGGTCTTTAACCTCTTTGGCTCAACAACCTGAAATCCACATTTGAGGAGGGTGAGCCGTCAACTCAATAAACCATAAATGTATAACATCAAGGTCCTCGGTTAGGCAATGATTAAATAATATAATTAATTATCAATCTATAGGGAGCAAATAAACAATACAGTATATGCCAAGAATGAATATGCACCAAGGGTTCAATACATTTCGACAAGACAAAATAGTCAACAGTACAACGAAGCGGTGTTAAACAGTAAGCATAGTATCTTCTCCCTTATAAATAGTTACATATACTTGGTCGAGCATACACCTAGGGTATAAGACCCTCCTTAGGTAGGACACTAACAATCTAGACTCTATCAGTCGAGTCACCGGTGTACACGATCTAATGATTTTTCCCCCATTAGCGAGGCATTCTGTCAAACACATGGTCAGTTGCTTAGTAATGGTTCAGTAAGGAATATGGCAATCAATTAGTTGGCCCAATGGCCTCGTCAATGACAATAATTAGTTAAGTAATTACGAAAATGGCTTATCAACAGTTAAACAATGAAATAATAAGGATATCCAACATTTAGACCTCAACATTTTTTTTTTTTTTTACAAACACCTAAAGACCTTTGCTAGGCTAAGGTCACAGGGAGTTCAACGCCCTAAAAAATGGGTGTTCTTCTAGGCTTGTCTTTTGCCAATTTTATATAAGCTTAAAACCGTTTCCCCATCCAAAGTCACAGGGAATTCAACGCCTAGAAAAAAGGTCATTCTCCTAAGTGTTTCTTGTAGCAATAATTTCATTAAATTGACAACGAATCCCACGCCCAAAAATACCCCCGTTTCGCAAGACATGACCTCGGATAACTACAAAACCTGAAAATTATTGAGACTATAATTAGCAAAACATTAAAAATTAGCAAATTCAACTAAATTTAACACTAGCACCGTCAAACTAAAATTAAGTTGAACAAAAATTAAGAGACAGAGACAAAAATTAAAAGAAATAAATTGGGTTGCCTCCCAATAGCGCTTCTTTAATGTCATTTAGCTGGACGTTACCAAATTCTATAGAATTTGTGGCTCATTAAGCAAAATGCTCTCTACTATTCTCACCTTAAATACCTTTTTATCAAATTGGGGGCTTTGACCTATTCCACTAAGAGAATGAGTTGGAAAATTCATTACATTGCTCCCCTGCACAAACTCAGAGTTGACAATCACATCAACACTACCAATAAATGCACAATTCATAGGAGATGATTTAAGTATATTGTCAAACACTGAAATTTCCACAGTTTTACCCAAAACTGACATTGTTAATCTTCCCTTATTCACATCAATTTGGGTATTAGTGATAGCCACGAAAGGTCTACCAAGGAGTACAATCTCCTCCTTTTTACTTTCCTCGTCAACATCTAAAATTATAAAATTAACAAGGACACTCAAATCTTTAATTTCAACTACCACATCCTCTACTACCCCACGAGGATACCTAACAGACTTATCAGCCAATTGAATGCACATGTTAGATGGTTTCAAATTATTAAGTCCTAACTGCTTAAATAAAGAAAAGGACATAAGATTTATACCAGCACCAAGATCTAACATGTCATGAAAATTTTTTCCATTTGCCAAAGAGAGGTTTAGAATAAAACTACCTGGATCTTTCCCTTTTGGCGGTGTCTGCTGTTGTAAATCTGCATTGGTTGTCACCAATTCCTGATTGCTTTCCTTTGGTGCCTTCATTTTAATAATTGCTACTTTGACATTCTTAGCACTATCATTGCTCTCACTTGGAAGGCGATTATGAAATGGAATAGGTGGTCTGTAAGGGTTAACTACCTTATGGAAATACTTGGAAGGAAAAGCCTCCTTTTCTTCTTTGCATTGCTTGCCTTTCCTTAGGTTCAGCTACTCGCTATTTCATCCCTTCATTTTCACTTCTGAGAAGTGCAGTGATTGTCATAGTTTGCTCTGATTGGCTTGGTAACTTCCCTTTGATTTAAACCTTTACTTGCTCTGCCAACTGACCAACTTGAGTCTCTATCCTCTTTATTGAAGCTTCCAAAGAATCAAGTCTCCTATTAGTTGCTTCCTGGTTCTGGGCACTCACTTGTATAAAAGAACTCAAGCTATCCTCCAGTGATAGTTTATTGGGCTGATGCTGCACTTGGTTAGAAGATTGCCCCTAGAATTGGTTTGTCCTCTGATAAAGTTGGACTTGTTGTTGAGGCTGCTGCTGATTGTTACCTGACTAGGAAAAATTAGGACGATTTCTCCACCCAGGATTGTAGGAGTTGGAGTATAGGTCATTTCTTTCTCTCGATTGGAACCCTTGCAAAGCATTAACTTCCTCACATGCAAAAGAATCAACCACAGCACTGCATATATTAGCTCCATGACCAAAAACTCCATAGATATTACATGCCTACTCAGAAGGTGGAGTTTGATTTCCCTTAATTGCCAACAACTTCGTATGCTTGGTTAACTCAGCAAGTTGCATTGCGAACTCCTAATGAGTGTTTACCTCGTGTACTCCAGCTTTCTTTCCTTTTGCACTTTTCTGCTGGGAATTCGCTCCCAACATCTCGAATAGCTTATAAGTTTTTGCTGTTGTTTTCTCCCCCATGGCTCCACCAGCTGCATTATCAACTATATACTGACACTGTTGTGTCAGCCCATCATAGAAAAACTGGGTTAGTAGATGGAGAGGATAGTGGTGGTGGGGACACTGTATCAGAAGTAGCTTGAAACGCTCCCAGGCCTCATGAAAAGGCTCTCCTTCCATCTGACTGAAAGTAGCAATCTAGGTTCAAAGGTCTGCAGTCTTCTGGTGGGAATAGAACTTCCCCATGAATTTATTATAGACCTCATCCCATGTAACCATAGAATTTGGGGCCAAAGTCATTAGCCACGCCTTTGCCCTATCCTTCAAAGTATAAGGAAAACAGCGCATCCTTAATTGGTCTTCATTCAGACCTTGAAGTGGAAAGGTATGAATGATAGAGTAAAACTCCCTGATGAAGTTCAAGGGATCTTCATTTGGCAATCCATAGAAGGATGGAAACTGGATTAAGTGAAGGGTCTTTAGCTCATAATTTCGGGCTGCATCCCCTAATATAATACAAGAAGTTGTTGTGCCAATGATAGGCCTAGCAAACTTCTTCATTGCAGGCTACCTGTTTGCCATGTCTTCTTATCGATCTTCTATTTCTTCTGATTGAAACTCCCTTTCCTGTTCATGCTCTTCTTCTTCAAGGATTTCTTCTTCCAGATAATCCTCCTCACTGTCCTCTGAACAATACTCAAATTGTTCTCTAGTTCTCTTATTGACCCTGTGAATATTATCTATGTAGGGAACTAGTTCTCCTTCAAGGGACCTCCTACTCTGCATAAATCGATAGGACATTAAGAAAAATTTGTTACGAGCACCTGTTAACAAAGTAAATAAAAGATAAAAATTACGAACACTAAAAACCAAATTGCAATACCAATAAGATATTAATAAATAACTAACAAAAATAATCACACTTCGCCTTTAGCCTTTCCTGGCAACAGCGCCAAAATCTTGTTGTGCCTAAAAGTGTCCTAATAATTCTAGGCTCAGGCAACTATTCGCAAGTATATGAGGCTGCCGTAATAATGGTAAGACACCCCAAGGTCGTCACTCAAGGAAAACTGTGCAAGGGTTGTGTGATAACAAACATATAAAATAAAACAATAAAAATAATTCCTAAATACTCTAATCAAATTGGAATGGTGAATAATTAATGAATAGATGATATACTTTATTAAACTAAATTAAGAGAGCAAATAAATATGAAGTTCAACAATTAATTCAAGAAGTCTAGGGTTCAGATTATCCAATTAAAATCTTATGTTAGGCTAATTATTAAAATAAATTATTTTGCCAAATTGAATAATTAATTAAGCAAAACTAATGTAGATTACAAGTCTGATAATTTTCGTATTCACAGATCATAACCTAATTAGATTAATTATTCAATATTTAATTAGGTAATACATTTCTGATTCATACCTAATTCTTAATTGAATTTAATTCTGGTATTGAATTTGTTTCTCAACCTCATTCAATACCTAAAATTAATCAAAGGGTGGCCAGACAATTAATTTCTAATTAAAACAATTCAACTAAGATTAGATAATTAATATAACCTATAATTAGCTCATATATAATCATTCAAAAGGAATCATCATTACCGTAGACTGAAAATATTTAGCTCATGATAAATATCATGTTCATCAATTCAATCAAATAATTAATTTCAATCTTAATCACAATCATCATCATGCTAAGAAATTAAAAACAATAATATTAATTGAATTGAAATAAGATTAAAAGTAGAATAGAGAATACTGTACTGTTTAGGTTAGAGTTTCCCCCAATTCTGATTTCAATCCGCTAAATTAATCTTCAATCCAAAACAAGAACAATTGATAGAAATTTGAAATTAAATCCTAAAACTAATTGTTTTTGTAACAGCAAAATAAATTGAAAAGAGATTGAGAATTGTTCTCTTGAATCAATTCTCTCTAAAAACCTTATCTGTTTTGTGTCAATTCGTCTCCCTCCTTTTTGTGACGGCTCAAAAATCCACTTAAATAGAAAAGAAAAAGGAAACGCCCTTGTCGGATAGGAAAACACCCTTTTTTATAATGAAAACACCCTTTTTCCACTTGAAAACACTCTTGTTCAATTTGAAAACACCCTTGTTCAAGCTTCAACTTTCCTTCAACACACCGTTTAGTTCCAACTCCACCAATTAACTTGCCAAAGCATCATTTTTTTTCCTGAAATCTACACACTAACACCATAACATAAAACTAACAAAATAATATCAAAATAAATATAAAAATGACCAAATTAAACTAAAAACTAAAAACTAAACAATTAACCCTAATAAAATTATAACAAAATAAAACAAAACATATTTCAGCCACTACATGCATTTATGGACTAAAAATCTCGAGAAAATGGAGAGGATTAATTTGGGCAGATACGGTATTATATCGATGGTGACTTTACAGGAAGTGCGGGTCGACTGAAATTTTCTGAGGGCTTGCTTTAGGTTTTGGATCCTGTGGCCCATTGTGAACTCTTAAATTTACACCCCCAAGACGACCGATTTTCAATTATAAACCCGTAGAATCAAATCGGGCCCAAATTAGATAAAAAACGAGCTAAAACCAAACAAAACAGTACAAAATCGGGTTGATTTGGATAAACCAAACTGTCAGGTCAAAATCACTTGATTGATACCACCATTTTTCAATTATGAATCCATAGAATCAAACTGGACCCAATTCGGATTAGAAACGGGCTAAAATAGACCAAAACAGTGTAAATTGGGTCAAACCGATCGGTCCGGGCCGAACCAGACTGGGCCAAGGCGGTGGCTGCCTAGGTGGCACCGCGCAGCACGCCAACCGTGCCGCCGCTAGCACCGCCCAGCCCCCCTCAGCTCCCTCTACAAATAGTCAGCCTCCTCATTCTGAAAATTAGACGGGAAATTGGAGAAAAATACAAAAAACACTTATTTTGTTACCGAAATTCTGTTCAAAATCGCTTTTTTATATCCAAATCCTTTCAACTATCAAAATAATTTCAATTTAAAATTATTATTATTTATTTTGAGTTCTTAATTTGAAGTGGAGCTCATATTCAGAGCTAAGCTCTCCCTGTCCGCGAAAAAGCCAAGAAAAACAAATGTATAATTCATTTCTCTTACAATTTTTAAATTCTAAAATTAGATTTAGAATTTATCATGTTGTCACGTCTTTTATTTGGATCTAAATATGAAAAGATTTACAATTTATTAATTTAAAATCTGAATTAAATTAATAAATCAAATTAAATCTCTTTTGAGTAAAACTTTTCCTTCGCAAGAAGGGAGAACTGCGTGGGGTTTGATTCTCATTTAAAGGGATACGCAGGCATGCCATCTTTGAGGCATCAACTCCAAAATATTTTAAATAATATTTTCTCCTTTTTATTTATTTATTTTATTGCTTTATATTTCTTTATTAAATTAATTGAGGAATATGTGCTTTTTCTAGTACCCATAAGGGTTAGAGAAAATATTCTCTTATCATATTTTATTTTCTGTTTATTTATTAATAAACTGTCATCCATATAACTTTTGCATCATCTTATAAATACTTCATTCATCATTTCTTATTTATGTTCATGCATACATAAAAGTTATTTTGTTCTCTTAGCCAAACTTAAGAAATTAAAATGTTTATTACCAAAACCTGATCCCCGAGCCCACTTTGGTCATTCGTGGATTAGTACTTTTCCATTGGATAAAATAAATAATTTGGAGTCATTTTCATTTGGGTTTTCCTTTAATTTTCCCAATTAAAAATAAATAAATAAAATTAAAGTGGCGACTGCCTGTCACAAAAAAGCGAAAATGCAAATTTCAATTTTCTAAGAGCTAACGGCGGCTTCTAGATTGCGTGGAGTTTTTCCAAAAAGAGCATTTCGATTCCCTTTAAAGGATCGGACCGGTGCTAGGGCGAGGCCTCACAATAGGCCATTGGGCAAAAAGTGAATCATGATGGATAAAAGAAAATTCTAAAAAAAGGAGAAAAAATCTGTAAGCTAACACGTATAAATAGCGTGATCGAATCTTTAAGAAAAAGGGGGCTAATGATGATGCACATTTAGAACGTGTATTCTTAATCCCCAAAGATAAGGATCAAGTATACAAAAGATTCATCCATTAAGATTCGAGTAAGAAAAGAACCTCTTTATTAACTTATAACAGTTACACAATCGGACATAATTAGACTTTAATGAAAAGAGTTACACAACTACAATAATTGAATATAATTACAGCAGTTATGGAGTTAGCTCATCAAGAGGTACTCACACAATCACTATATAAATCAAACTTATCAAGTTAAAGGACATGTCACATTTTCTCTTCTTCTAGCCTACTCAATTACATTATTTCCTTCTTCTTTGTTGACTTTGGCATCGGAGGTTTTGCTCGACACCAAGTCCAGCTCACTAATGGTGTGTTCTTTGCTCTTGTAGGAGGATTCAACCCACTTGGAGATTCTTCCATTTTGCATCATCATTTTAGGAATCATCAATAATGTTAGGTCAACAAAGAAGGATCAGAACCCATCTTGGGGATGGTCTAGTTTCTTAGTGGGAAGAGACACTATTGAACCAAGAATAAGATGGAATGTGAAGAGTGGAAAAGACATAAATATATGGGAGGACAAATGGGTGCCTCAAATTCCAAGTTTTTGTGTTCAATCACCAAGGCCTGAAAATTCAGAAACCATTTTTGTGCAAAATTTAATTGTTCAAGAGTTAAGGAAATGGAACCTAAGGAAATTGGAGGAACTTTTCAACCATAATGAGGTAAAGGCTATTATATCCATACCAATTGAGTAGGCTGATGATAGCGATAGACTAATATGGCATTTTGAGAAGGATAGATGCTTCAAGGTTAGATCAGCATATCATATGCTATCTAACCTCAAAGAAGGGTCAGATCAACATACTTCATCAGGCTCAAATCTCCACAATGGTTTCTGGAGGAACATATGGCAGATAAAAGTTCCTCCAAAAGTGCAAATGTTCATCTGGAGAGCTGCTCGAAATTCCTTTGCAACATTTGCAAATCTTCACCATAGGAAAATTGTAAGTTCTCCTCTATGCCATTTTTTTTTTTTTTTTTGGGTGCTTCAGAGACAATGGAACATATGCTCTTTGTTTGCCCCCATGAACTATAGCAACTTGGTTTGCTAGTTCAATATCTTACATACCAAACCCCACCTTAATACCAAAATTTCCTGTTTTGTGGTCTAGTATAGCTAATCTCCTTCAAGATCCTTTAAAATTCTAAGAAATTGCTATAATGTGCTAGCAAATCTGGAAGACCATGAATAAATATATTTTTTAACCATATCCCCCCAATTCACTGTCTACAATTTCAAAAACCATTAAACTTAAGAATGAGTTGTTAGCAACATTCTTGTGAATTCTTCCCTAGCAGCAGTCCCATGTAGATGGAATCCCCCTCCCCATGGTTTCTAGAAATTCAGCTGTGATGCATCTTTATGTAGTATAAGTGGATGGGCTAGTATTGCATCGGTAGGAAGAAATCAATATGAAAATCTTATGGGGGGAAGTGCTTCTCGTTGCAAATGTCGGTCTATATTAGTAGCAAAAACACAAGCTATTCTCGCTATCATTTTAATAGCAAAGGATCTGAAGTTGCAGTTTGTACTCTTTGAAACATATGAAGCTGTTGTTGTCCAGGCAATCTCCAAGTTGTTGCCCCCATGGGAATTTGAAGCTTGTGTAGACAACATAGTTAAGGAATTATCTGATTTTGTAAATGCAAAAGTTATTTTTGTCCCTAGATTAGCAGACAAAGTTGCTGATTGGATTGCTAAACATGTATGTAAAAAATCTTGCCCCTTGGATTAGGTAGGTAATCCTTTCAAAAGTTTGGCTTTTATTTTGGATGATAAGGCAACTTTTGCCCTTTAATGGATTAAAATTACAAGTTATTTCAAGAAAAAAAAGATATATAATTGCAAAATGGCCTAAAGTTGACGGTAAATTAGTGCGGGTAAATGATACCAAAAATACCAAACTTTGATATTTTTTCGATGTGGTCGTTAAAAGAAATTTTTTTACAGGCGAATACCTAAACTTATATATATTTTTTTCAATCAAATGTCACTGGCCAGATTTAGGTCAAAATTTCACTGAAGTGCTGACATGACATCACACGTCACCCCAGCCATCTGACTCAGCACGCCACTTCTGATCCACGTCAGATGAACTTTAGTGACCACATTAGAAAAACTCCCAAAGTTTAGTGATTTTTGGTGTTATTTATAGTTTTTGCATTTTGATTCTTTTAATTATTTTTTTACATTCAAAAATATTCTTTTAATTTTTTAATTATATTCACTAATATTTTTTAATTTTTTTTTTATTTTTTTCATCAAAAAATTCTTTTAATTCTGTCACGTGAAAATATTCTTCTAATTTAAACTTCCTCTAATCATAAATTCAAACAATAAATTTTTCCTAAAAATCAATTTATGAATCCAAAACCATTAGTTTTTTTTTCATTCAAAATATATTTTTTAATTTTTTAAGTGAAAATATTCTTCTAATTTAAATTTTAGAAAAAAAATGAAGAATTATTTTGCCACATTAAAATTTAAATAAATTATTTATTGATTTGAATATAAAATCATCTAATAGATTTTAAATCTTAATTATTGAGTTGTTTCCTTCTATATAAGAATTTATATAAATTTTTGAGGTTATCTAATAGTTATTAATTTATTATAAGAATATCTTCTAATTTAGTAAGTTTAAATTAGAAGAATATTTTTACTTAAAAAATTAAAAAAAATATATTTTGAATGAAAAAAAACCCAATGATTTTGGATTCATAGATTATTTTTAAGGAAAATTTATTGTTTGAATTTATGAAAATTAAATAAATTTTAAATTAAAAAATATTTTCAATTAAAAGAATATTTTGATAATAAAAAATTAAAAGAATCAAAAGGTAAAAAATATAAATGATTCTAAAAATACTAAACTTTAAGAGTTTTTCTAGTGTGATCACTAAAATTCATCTAACGTGAATCCGAAATGGCATACTGAGTCATATGACTTGCCACGTCACCCACTTTGGTGGGATTTTGACCGAAAACTTTCATGTCACCTCTGATTAAAAAAAACTAAAAATTTAAATATTCTCCTAAAAAAATTTTGTTTAATGAACCACATTAAAAAAGGGAAAAATATAGTAAAATATTATGTGATTTCACACTTATTTTAAATGAAAGTTGATGTTATTTTCGTGACACTTTAGTACCCTGAAATTAACGTCGTTTGACATATTTGTGACATTTTAACTAACACTATTAAAAATGCTGACGTGGAATTAAAAAATAATTAAATATTTTTCTACATGGCATATTTAAATGCAACATTTTAATTCTGTACTAAAAAATTAAAAAATAAAAAACGTAGCGTTTAACATCAATGCATTGCGTTTTAAGGAAAAAACGCTTTCAATTACAGCAATAAGAGGAACCACTGCTAGAGTGACCAGTGCTAATTGTCGTACAACAATGAAGCCCACTACAAATCCAAACACAAATGTTGCCATATAGTGAATGAAATTGCGCAATTGTGAATGAAAATGAAGAGAAAAAACCAGAAAGATCATATTTTTATCCAAGAAGTCTTCAACAACTTAATACTGAAACAGGGGAATTGTGTTCAGTTTTTACCTTTTCATTAATGGCATCTTGGACCATCATTGCATCAGTGTTGTTAGAGCTTTAAGAATAAAGAAAGGAAGAGAAAGAATTGTATATTTATATATCTTTGTTGTATGTTTACAAGAGAAATGAATGGTATTTATAGGAAACAAATGACATTAATGGAGCATCAATCAAGCCTTGAATGATGGGTGAGTTAGCTGAATATAAGAGGCTGCACATGGAGGAGGTGGAGGCTGCACATGGAGGTGGTGAGAGAAGTCCACAAAGGAGGTGAGATTGTTGACTATTTATATTAACATCCCCCCTCAAACTGAAGATGGTGAAAGATTAGCCATCTAAAGTTTGCTAACAAGATCACAGAAGTGTTGAGGTGGATGAGCTTTAGTAAAAATATCAACAGTTTGATCAATGGAGGATACTGATAGTAACCTAACTGAATTTTGTAGTATATGATGACGTACAAAATAACAATCATTCTCAATGTACTTGGTGCGTTATGAAAAACATCATTATGAGTAATCTAAATAGCACTACGGTTGTCACAATGTAATATAGTAGGAGACGACTGCTTAATACCCATATCTTGAAGAAGCCGACGAAGCCAAATGAGTTCAGAAGTAGCATCAGCAAGCGCTCGATACTCAGTTTCAGTACTAGACCTGGATATTACACTTTGCTTTTTACTACACTAGGATATGAGGGAGTGACCAAGAAAAAAACAATAGCCAGTAGTTGAACGACAATCACTAAGATCTCCAGCCCAATCAGCATCAGTGTAGGCTTACAAGTCTAGAGATGAAGATCTCAAAAAATGTAAGCCATAGAACAAGGTTCCTTTTATATATCGTAGTATTCGAAGTACTGATGCAAAATGAGTGGTGCGAGGAGCAGACATGAACTGACTAACTACATGAACTACATAAGCAATATCAGGGCAAGTGACTGTGAGATACACAAGACTGCCAACCAGTTGTCGATATAGAGTGCCATCATTTAGAGGAGTACCATCTATGGTAGAGAAGTGAGAATTTGCCTCAATTGGAGAGTTTGAAATTTTCTCATCTGTGATTCCAGCACAAAAAAGAAGATCTTTAGCATATTTAGCTTGAGACAAATAGTAGCCAATAGAATCAGATGAGACTTCTAAATCAAGGAAATAATTGAGCTACCCCAGATTCTTCATTTCAAATTTGTTGCTCAAAAATAATTTAAGATCTCTAATGCCCTATAAATCACTGCCAGTTATTATCATATCATCAACATACAAAAGTAAAAGGATGAAACCTTTATTGGTATAGCGAATGAACAAAGCATGATCATAGGGACTGGATTGAAAATCTATTTCTTTAATAGTTGAACTAAATTTAGCAAACCAAGCTCGAAGAGCTTGTTTTAATCCATAAAGTGCTTTTTGAAGGCGACAAACTGTGTCAGGAGAATGGTCATAGCCATCAGGAGGTTGCATATAGACTTCTTCATGTAGATCACCATTGAGAAAGGCATTTTTGACATCCATTTGAAATAAATTGCCACTGTTTGACAGCAGCAATAGATAGAAGATTGCAAACAGAAGTAATGCGAGCTACAGGAGTAAATGTTTCTTCATAATCAATACCATATTCTTGGGTAAATCCTTTAGCTACAAGTCTGGCTTTGTAGCGTTCATCTGAACCATCTGCTCGAGTCTTAATTTTGTAGACCCATTTAGAACTAATGATGGACTTCCCTGGTGGTAACTTTACCATATCCCAGGTATGAGTATGTGTAAGAGCCTAAAGTTCTTCTGCCATGGATTTCTGCCAGAGAGGGTTAGTACTAGTTTCACAATAATTTTTGGGTTTATAGAGTGAAATAAAAGTAGAATAACAGTGATAATTTTGAAGAGTAATAGGAGGTTGCCTTACACGAGTGCTGCGACGAGGAGAGAAAGGAGCAGGTGGTGGATGAGGTGATGAGGCAACAGATATTGGATGGCAAGGATCCTGAGACAATGGAGAGTCTATAGGAGCAAATGTAGAGGGAAAACATTTTATGTTCCCAGAAGGTAATATGACGAGAAATACGAAGACGCTGAGAAAAAAGATCCCAACAATGATAACCCTTATGTTCAATTCCATATCCCAAGAAGCAACATAATCTAGCTCGTGATTCTAATTTTGTATGTTCATGAGGCTGAAGAAGAACAAAACATGCACTGCCAAAAACACGAAGAGATTGATAATTAGGTGCATGACCATAGAGCTGTTTATAAGGAGAAACATTACCAATGGTGGAAGTGGAAATTCTATTAATGGTGTATACGGCAGTGAGGGCTGCTTTTCCCTAAAAAGATTCTGGACATGAAGAAGAAATAAGAAGGGCTCTGACAGTATCTAGAATATGTCTGTGTTTGCATTTCGCTCTACCATTTTGTTGAGATGTTCCTAGACAAGATCTATGTATAATGGTTTCATTTTGAGATAAAAATGCATATAAAACAGAATCTTTATATTTTATAGCATTGTCAGTACGAAGAGTTTTAATTTGACAAGAAAATTGAGTTTTTACCATGGAAGCAAATTGAATATAAATTTGAGGTATTTCAGATCTGTTTTTCAAAAGATATCATGTATAGCGTGAAAAATCATCAACAAAAATGACAAAGTAACAAGAGACACCCATAGTAGGATGGAGGGCTGGTTCTCAAACATCAGAGTGTAGCAAATCAAAAGGTACTTGAGAAGTAGTAGTACTTGAATTAAATGGCAAAGTATGATTTTTAGATAACTGACAAGGAACAAAATCAAAATGGTCATTATTGACATCACCCAAATGACCAATAGAAATTAACATTTTAAGCCTAAAACTAGAGACATGTCCTAAACGGGAATGCCAAATAGTAGAAAATACAGCTGCAGCAACATTATTAAATGGTAAACGAAGAGATTTGAGCTCAAACAGTTGGCCCACTTTACGCCATGTCCCAAGGATTTTCTTCGTCCGTGGATCTTGCACAGTACAACCATTACTCGATAAATGTAAGTCAAAACCAAGTTCACATA